>JAECUM010025266.1:0-63073 GCA_016617855.1 Megalonaias nervosa | reverse complement strand
AAAATCAGACTTAATAAAAGCACGAGTTTATAGTGGAAGAACATTGGGAGAAAGACGAATAAACGAAAATCATACTCGTCTTGACAAACTAGCGGAAACTAAGAAAATAAAAATAAAAAGAAACAAAAATGTATATGATAGTTTTTCAAAACGACATATTTTTCAACATTTCGGTATGTACTACAATGACAAAGAAACCTTGGTTAAAATCGTTACTATGACGTCAGACGCAGAGTTAATTATTAAAGTGTACGCAAACGCAATTTTGCCAATGATAAGTAAAAAAGACCCAGAATTTGATCCGATTATTGTTAACAAGTCTCTAAAGATAATCAAAACTTTAGACGATGAAATTAGTAATTTTAGTGATGATGAGCGAGAAAAGTTTTTTGAAGTAGTCGATCAAACAAAGTTGGAAGTAAAGTCTGATTCTTATTATGATATAAGTAAAGAAGACGATATTCCATTCCCATCATTACAGTACTGTAGATAATTGTCACTACGAAATTATTACAACGAAATTAAAACAATACTCACAAAACCATATGAAAAATTAATGTTAAAAGTAGCTTCTGCTGTTGGTCTTCTTACAATTGAACTAGATAAGCTTAAAAAATTAATGTTAGCAAATTTCGTAGTTGCATATGCAATTGTCAGACAACATCTTGTTCTCAAAAATTTCACGATGGATCAGTTGAGCTTAGTTTTAGGGTATATTGATGAAACAGAAATCGATTACAGTAATTTTGTGAATAAAACAGATTTGTATGAGAATGAAGTAGGAAATAGTTTTGATTCATACGCTTGGTTAAAGAAACAGTATGTGCTAACAGATGAACGATATAAGGATACTTCGTCAGATGTTTATGACAAATACAGAATAATAATAAATTTCGCGAGTTTCTTGATTCAATTTCTGGTGTCAGAACTTTTGTTTTTGTGTAAAAGAAAAATGTATAATGAAAAAACATATCATCGATTTCAATCACATTTCAGAAGAAATTCCAAAACAAGATGTTGATGCATTAGTAAAATATTATAAATTTTATCATAACAACCTCTGGTGTGTAAAAGAATGTTATAAATACTACCGTAGAATACTTCGAGTAACATCATATTTGCCATTGTTAATGACTAGCTCTGGTATAATTTCAAGTGGACCATCATTAAATCCGTTTTTGTTAATAATATCTGGTGTCGGTGTCTCTCTTTCAACACTTGTAAAAAAAATTGAACCTAAACTTGAAACAAAAAAAATTCTTGTAAAACAGCAAGTATATCTTACAAAAAATTACTTGATCAAATACGATCTTATTTGCGAAGTGTAAAATATGATATGGACGATTTAATACGTGAGTTTCGTATTATTGACAGTATGTTAACAGATATTCTGCCAATGAGAGTCAGCAGATATGAAAAAGATTATCATAAAATATGGGTTGCAACAGTAGTAGATGTTAAATTTTGTACAGCTTTAGAAATATCATTGATCAACCATGTTGTCAATAAATGTCATTGGGTCATCTGACCAACCTCATCTCTCCAAAATTTAGAGGGTGAGGGTTCTGGTCTAGAATCCCCTTTGGGTTTCAAATACTTCATCATTTTCTGAGATAAAAATTTGGAGGAGGGTGGTTTTTGGAGGGAGAGGGGGTCTCTGAGGTGATGAAAAATGTTAGAATATATTTATTTTAGAGGGGGGTGAGGGTTTCTGGCCTAAAACCCTCTTTGGCATAAAAACCTCATATACATCTACTACTCTGTCAATACCCTCGAGTATTTCTTGAGTTGATTGAACAGCAGCTATTTCGGCAGGAAGTTCTCGTAGAATCTTTTTTGTTTTCTTAGTTCGCTCTGCTATTTTTCCGGTTGCTTTAGCGGTTTCCTCTAACGTGGGAAGAAGCTGTTTGGTAGCCTTCGTAACCGGTTTAAATGATTGTTCTGCACCTTCTGCAAATTCCACCTGAGACTCTTGACGCGCTTTTAGTTGTTGTTTAACACCATTACGAAGCGGAAGATATCTTCTGATTGCATCCAATCGCTTTCGAGCTAATCTTTCTGAGTGAACTTCACCAATCATTATTGATATAACGATGGTTTAATTATAGCAGCAGAGAGGGTGAAACGACCAAAACACACAAACGAACACGCCTAAAATTTGAAAAATACACATCAACGAACGAGTAACAGCGATGAGTTAACCCGTATGATTTGGCATTACTGCAGTCTGTTTCTTCCGTATAGAAACGTGCTCAGTTAGAGGCCTTGGTTTGATTTTCTTGGCCTTATTTTTTCAATCTTCGTAGGAATCTTTATTTTTGCGAAAGGACTTGGTCTGTTCACCGTTTCTGCTGCTTAATCTGCAGAAAATGAAATATTGAAAAAGTTTGTTTACTGTTTTCTAAAGAATAAGACAAACATTCTTTGAGTTATTAAAAACATGCAACAATGAAGAAAAACATCTTTCCTTTACCGGAATTTACATTTTCACAGTGGGTACACAAGACATTTTTTAAGAAAATGACAATGACAAACGACAGTTTGTAGATCATTTTAAACTTATTATATTTTTTTATATTACATGCATGCAGTATTCCAGATCCACGTTCTTTCCAAACCAACTCAGTGAAAACGTAAGATAAAGCAAAAAGCTCTTTATTGAATTTGTAGAAAACTGGTTTAAAATTTCCTGAGGGAACACTAATAATTAATACTCAATTTAACTCCTAATGGATATTTAGAAACCTGCTTTATAAAAATTCACTTCTTTAATTGTGAAAAAAGATTGATTTCATTTTTCTGATTACATAATAATTAACTCATCGTTTTAAAATTCTATCATATTTACTGAGGGAATAATGATGTAAAATAGCATATGAAACAGATCATGAGGGAACTCAGGGAAACTATATTGTAAGGCAGTGTACCTTGCAGCCATTAAACAACAGTTGCAAACGTTGACGTTATTTTCTGAGGAAACTGAAATGAGTAACACTATAAAAAAATAATTTCTGCAGGAACTCGTTGAAACCTTGACGTTAAGCAGTAATCATGGAGTCATCTAAGTTCATGGAGTCATCTAAGTCAGCTTGACCAAAAACAGTAAATGTGAACAAGTAAATCAAGTAGTTCCTGTGGTAACTAATTGAATGCTTAAAGGTACATCAGCAACCATGATGTCAAATAACTCGGCTTTGTAATTCACTTTTACATTCTCGAAGGGAATTGTATGTAGAACAGGTATGTGCACCCTACGGACCGCGACCTGATCGTATCCGGTTATTTATATCATACTGTATTGTTTAAAAACCACTTATCCCGCCCGGACCCTGGAGGAAGTTTCACTTGCCTGATATAGAATGTACCTAAAAAATAGTTCTCTGAGGAAACTTAGTAATAGCAAACAAATTTGACGCAACAGACAATACAACGAATGATAAACTGTTATTAAGGAAGAGCACAGAAACAAAAAGTAATCTATACATATTACATAAACGTTGATCACATTGTGTCTATTTCTAGTATTAAATACCATTTTGACATCGAAAATTAAAGCTAAAACTGGTTTAATTCTGTTCAAAATTGTTAATCTTTTATTGATTTATTTCATTCAGTAATATTTATTTATTTATTTATTTATTTATTTATTATGGAAGCAATAAATGAAAAAAAAAACAAACAGTAAAAGTCTATTTGAATAAATTTCGAGATCAAAGTAAATTGTTGATTACAATATTTTCTGCCACATTTTAGGCTTTATTTGGGCAACCATGATCCTTGCAAACATATGCTTCCAAATTTAACAATAAGAGGTAAAATTTTATCTGAACTGAAATTGAATACACTTTCATAAAATGCAAGTTTCTGTTATTTCTTTTTTGAATAGCATTTTAGAAAAGAACTGCAAATTAAGTGTCAGCATACATTTCGTGATTAAACAAATTAAGTGCCAGCATTTCGTAATTAGAAAGTATAAGTAAGTGTCAATTACAATTTCTTTTGCGAAGGGAATTGGTCGAGATGATATTTTCAGCTAGGCAAAAGTTAAATACATGATCTATGCTCTCAATTATTGATAAGCAAGATCATGGGGATGGTGCTGGTGATGAAAATAATAATAAAAACTCAGGAATGGAGTCCATGCAGAAGAGTTTCATTTCCGGTTATTTTTAGATGTATATATCGATCTATGTTGAATTCACAATGTATATGTAGAGCAGATCAGGAGGAAAACTTTATTCTATTTTGTACAATCATTAACGTCATATTCCTATTCTTATACACGGTTAAACGTGGTTAAACGTGTTATCTACAAGTACTTTCACGAAGTTTCATGATGTTGAAGTGAGAACAAACGATAAAACATCGTCTGTATCCATCCTCGCTTGGTGCACACAATCTGATCCCTCTTCCATTCACGCTCCTAGTTCTCGACATATGGTCTTAAGGTAAACAGAGATTTATTTCTGCTGATAGTCCAGAAGCTGAGAATCTAGCTTACTGCCATAAAACCTCTACTTACTTACTCTTCCACCACACAAAGAAAAGAGAAAGTCACCCTCAAAATTTTGTTCTTGCTGAAAATCTTTACAACAGTAACTGAAATATGCAAACAAAATCGCTTTATTGATAATAAAGTATTAAATAATTTCTCAGAATTAGGATTGTGATAAGCCAATTTTTAATGCTGTATAAATCTCATACCTACATAATAATATGGCCAGAAATTATCACTGCCTGAAATATAATGAATTACCGTATATACTCACGTATAAGTGGGGTCCTACTTCAAACAGCATATGCTTAATCTGCCGTCAGATCAAGGTCTATGTTGTTTGTTCTACTTATTACTCCTCACCAACATCGTAGACCCAGATCTGCGGAAGTATTATGCAGTGAGGGATCTGGATCTCCGCAGTTTGCACTTAGGTTCGACTTAAAGCGAGTGCATACGGCAGTAGTCTGATAAATAAACCCAACAAATCTGTGTTGATACTCGTGGACTATTTATGGATCTAATGTTACCTATTCATTAAAATATGCAATTTTGCTGCATAAAATCTGTCTGGAAAACAGCCGCGTACAGTTTAGAGTAGACACTTGCCGGTATTTAGAAATAGCCGTACATAACCACGACATGCAAACAGGCCACAGGACTTAGAGTTGTGTTATTCCACGTGGATTTATTTTAGAAGTCGTCAACATAGGATTTGATCCGGAAATATCCTGTACACCCTGTGGAGGCCCCTAGGCAGTCGAGATCTCAGGCCCCCCCCCCTCGCAAATTATCTACTAATACGTCAAGATCAAATCAATTAAATAGTATTGATCCGTTGTCGCGGGGCCCCTAGGCTGGTGCCTACTCTGCCTATTTGGTAAACAGGCACTGCCTGTACATATCGCGAAAAGGACCCTTCAATCGACGGTAACTTGAGAGACGCGAGAAATACCGGTAAGTGTCTAAAATGAACACCGATATTTTGCGGACAGGACTATCTGCAAACAATTCCTCGATTTATGAAAAGGTGAATTCAGACCACAAATCGTATATCAGTATCAACAGAGGTTTGGGTGGATAATTGATTGGACTAATGAAGTACAAGTCAATTACTGCAGCAAAACGCCTGCCCTAAATCTGTGAAGAACATGAACTGAACTTTTCTTATTTAGAGCAGATCACTCCCCTTTAAAACCCAGTGTTCACCATCTCAGTTTTACACTAATTTGCCTTCTTTTTCAAAGGTCTTTTCACAGCTCCTCCACTGGAATCAGGAATACACTGTCTACCTTGGAACTGTTTGATTTATGTGTACATTAGTTACTTGAGGCTGTTGTTTTTAAAAAGATAGAGCGTCCTGTTTAATATATTGGTTTTTAACATACGAGTATTTTGAGGCAGATTTTAGTTCTTACAGTATAACAATAGTTTCATGTTGAGCTATCTTCCTCAGCTTCATAAAGAAATGGTTCAATATAAGGGCAGAATGGTTTATCTGGCACTTGAGGTGTAAACAGAATGGTGTCCCAGACAAAATTAGACTTTCATTTCCAACTTGATGTAAAGACAAAATTATGGTATAACAGGAGAACGGTGTAGCATGCTCTCATGCAATAATGAACTTGAAAAGAAATTATGTGTAGTGTATCATGCATAAACTCCAGTCTACAAGACTGTTCCCACCGCAATATGAAATTGCTCATGTCGTCGTTCAAATATATAGACCCGAAATAAGCAACGCATCGTTTTAATGTAGTGGGTGCAGAGTCGTGGTACTCAGCTTCCAAACACATAATCAGTTGTATATCGGTGCATTGCTGAGAGAATAAACATTGCTCGTGCACAAGTCTTGATCCCGATATCAGTGGCGTACTAAGAGTAAATGGCGCCCGGGGCGACGATGATGGCCAAAGGGGTTTTAGGGCCCTAACACATATGGCACCCGTGCTTTTACTGCCCCAAGACCTCTGGTGCCCAGCACAACCGCCCCTTCCGCCCCCAGTTAGTACGCTACTGCCCGATATCCATTTGAATACTGATAATAATGGCATGTAATTGTGGTACCTGTGGCACAGTAAATGGTTTACTAAGAACTATGCCCAAATTCTATTTTTCTGGGATTAGACACCAATAATTACCACGAGCTACATGTTCTTCAGATAGACTAAAGGTAACGAGCGTATTCTCTTTTTACTAATAAATTATAAGGCCTTGGATTAAGGTGATTCTAATCTGACGTACATGTGTGTAATATTGTCCCTCTTTCTAAAGAGGGATTGTTAATTAGATTTGGCAGTTGTTATCTAGAGGATGACCTCCCTCGATTTTATTGCCCGGTGTGAGTGGATAGATAGAACATCAACAGAAAACTGAGCAAGACTATTGACAAGAAATAATACAATACGAGACAAGAAAATAACATTTTAATCGATAACCAAAAAACCCTAATAGTGTCAGCTTCAATTTAACAAATTTACGTTAACAGAATCTCAGTAGCAGTGTTCTGATTTGGATTCGTTCATCAAGGTAACGAGTGGTGAAAAGAGCACAATGTCCACGCCTGATCTGCATCACCTAGCGTCGCTTTCTGTCTTTGTCTCCGTGTATCACACGTCCTCCCACCTTCACGTGTATACGTTGAGCTTCCTTGATCTTTCTATTCTGAACGCTTCATCTCTTTTCAGGACTTCCGTCCTTTGGACTGTCTCCGTCTGTTCCTGGGAACTGTTTCCTGAATGACAAGATTACCACTAAGCCTCTATGTGTATCATTTTCTATACATATATAAAATTCTCTCACTTTTGTTACTCAGAAAGCATAAACTAGCTATCCAAACACTGCATAAATTCTAACATAATGTGACCATAACGACTAATGGTCCTTACAAATTTAGACTGTATTTTGAGTAAGGTACAATCGTTATCTATAGTTACACGCCCCTGTAATATACATCCAAGTCTGACCTAATTCGATAGATAACCACTCTCGCTTCCAGCAGCTGACCATACATTTTTTTACGTGAGCGGTGTATCTAACATTCCCGTATATCTTCGAATACGCTACCACATGACTCATAAGACATCCAACCTAGTCAGTTCCACTCAATAAGATAATACTATCGATTACTATTGCATGAGATTCACTAACATCTAGCTCATAGCAATCCCTAACCTATAAGATTATTTAGGCATTACAAAATCAGATATAAATGTGCAATTATCGTTAACTCACTATAATCAGTATCGTCCTAACAAACAAAGGAAATTAATTCAAATAACCCTATGAAATCCTACACATCTGAAAATTTGGATCGCATGCAATCCGTCAGTTCTATCAATGAACTAGTAACTGTAAAATTAAAGAAATAAATTGCATAACAACTCTAGCATATCAACAGATTTCCATGATATTGAATAAACGAAACATAGTAAGAATCCTAGTCATATCAAACACATCTGCATAAACAAGATAAATAAAACAGAAAATTGGATGAAAATTAAATTTGCGTACCTTAATGCTGTTCTCTTTCAGAACTTGTGCGTCCTAGCACTGAAGCCTGTCTTTTCTTACAAGACAGCTACTGGTCCCTTTGTGTTCTTGTTTTAAAGAGGAAAGCACTATTCTCTAGTTTTTCCCCCCAGCCAATTCTTGTCCCTCTCGCAGGAAATTTTGGACTAAAGAAATTCGACCAAGGTCGTTACTTTTAAATTCAACATTACTTCCAAGGTGTACGCCTTAATTTAACTGACCAATCGAAATCAGCGGTTCCTAATTTTCCCAAAGACCTTGCTGGCTTGACTGTAATAAAATTTTAATGCACAATGAATTCAGTTTTTAAGGCTCCATACTTATTCAAAATTCGACTCATTGCACTGTGCATATAATGTACGCGGTTGGATGTTTATGTGTTTAACTAGGACAAAATAATTTTAGGGTCGCCATTTTATCACTTTCACCATTTGACATTAGTCAGTATTAACAATTGCAGCTGCACTGACGCCAAATGCAGAATCGATGGGTGTAGTGTATATATTGGCATATCAATCAATCAACAGTTGCTAATTGAGTGTTGATCTGATGCAGAACGCAGCTTTCTACGTGGGCTTCCACATTAGTCTTGCAAACACTGCAGGCAAAGCTCCTGCGGGGGATAGACGGGTATGCAGCGCCGCCTCCACAGACTCCCAATGGTTGAAGTGATTACAGATTAATCGTATAAAATTAATTCGCGATGGTGTTCATTATATTCCCACAGTATTGTTGACTGTTGTGACTGAACATTTATATTTCATTAATATTCTCCAAAAATTATGTTGCAGTATGTATTACTTTTCCGTCCTATATCGCACTGTTTCCCCTTCGATCTACATTGCTTCGCATGTCTTTATAACTTCTGTTCTCAATGCCTTTTAAGTTCCGTTATCGTTTCTAGTCACAATTCCCATAACATGTATATCTTTGTAAAAGCATCTTTCTATCATAATGCGTCAATCTTCTTAAGGGGAAATTACTATTATCATTTCAATTCATTTTATTCCTTTACGACAATGTGAAACCTAGATGTCAAAGAAAACCCATTTTTTATTCCTCCAACGCTGAAAAATGATCAATATTTGATGTCTTCTAAAATATTCAGAGAAAATTAAAATTTACTACAACATTTAATGGTTTTGTTCTATAATAAATCCATTACCATTTTTCAACACACAAACACATACCTACCTACCCTCACTCCCCATATATATATATATATATATATATATATATATATATATATATATATATATATGGATAATCTGAGGATGTATTCACCTTGGAATTCTCTCTCTCTCTCTCTCTCTCTCTCTCTCTCTCTCTCTCTCTCTCTCTCTCTTAAACAGGCTGTGGCTGGCTATTTATGCAAAGAGAAGCATTGGAACAAATCACTTCGATGTAAGATGGTTTCTCGACTCATTAACCAGACACAAGTGTTTTGCAACTCGTATTTTCACCACTACTTCGTGAGGTGGCGGGAGTTTCCATTTGGTATTGATTTAAAGGTAATTGTTTATTCTTTAGAATATGAGTAATCCTCGAGATCCTAGCACTTAACGCAACCAGATTTTACCTACAGAGTGTACATATCAGACTCTTTGAAATACACATATATTTCTCTTTCAACTAATTAACTACCAACCCAAGAATATGCAGCGGAAACAGACAATCAAAAATACTTTAATATCAAGATAAACATTAAGAAGTTGGCACCTGTACAAATAATTAGGAAATAATTCAAGTAGCATCCTATCTTGGATTAGATATGTTCATTGCATGTAATAGACAACCTCAATGATCATGTTTTAAAATCTTCTTTATACCAGAAAGGTAGCGTCGGAAAAAGAAAAATGATTGTAAGTGTAAATAGGGTCTATTTACAAAAGACCTTGTAAACTATAAGTATTTTCTTACTGGGTGTAATCGGGGACCCGAGTGGTCTAAGGCGCTCACCTTAACAGTTCACTTACATCTGATTACTGTCAGCGTGGGTTCGAGTCTCGACTCGGCCAGCGTGGATGTGTGAGAAAGCTTGTCAATAGCTTCCCGTGGGTTGGTGTCTCTTCCGGGGTTTTCATCAACCTATTGTACTGACCGCCATGTGCTGAAAAATGGCGTTAAACCTAAACAACAAACTAAACCAAACCTTCGTGTTATCAAATAATGTTTTTAGTCTGGAAAAAAGCAATACTCTATTTTTTTGGGGGGGGAGGGGGTATAAAATGAAGTTTATTTGTTTCTCCAAATCCAAAAAGAAAATTTAAATCATAAATCTTGATCTTATTTATCACACTTCCATTCGTACAGTATGGCTTTTTCTCTGCCGATTTAATTAATTAAAAGACATTTCGGCATGTTGTGGCAGATATCATTGACGTTTCAGTTGCGATACAGTTTCCTCGAAATCCTTTACTTATATCGGTATTCATCATGTACCTATCACAAATGAACGTCAGCGATATCAGCCATAAATCTGATTAAATCGGGACCGCTCTGGTGCTAAGTGGTTAGAGCGTCCGCATGAAATGCGGAAGGTCGCGGGTTCGAAGCAGGTCAAGTCATACTAAAGACTTATAAAAATGGTACCTGCAGATGCCTCGCTTATCCTGGTGTCAGGACAATGTGACTGGGTAGGACATGATGCTACATGTCCGTAGCATGATGCCCATTACTAAACATCACCATAAACTGCCTTACTGCAGACATCGTAGTGATATGACTGGAAAATTGTTATAGCTTAGTTAAAAATCCAAATCACGCACACACATACAAACAGACACAGACGCAGACACACACACAAAATAGATCTGGATGTTCTTGTCACTACTTGTGATTAAGTGACTTAGTTTCTATACAGTGCATGTGTTTAACATTCGATGATTTCTTTTGTGTACAAAGTGAGGTAAATCCTTTTCTTCAGATGAAATGTCATCTGGGGCTTGAATTCCATTAGTGTTCCTTCTTATTAAGTCATTACGATGGAAAGCAGTCGCCTGAGAGTGTTCGAGAAGCTTAGGACACCAATCTACAACATAGCTGACTTGGTGTAGTGTCGCAGCAACTGGGGCAGGGTCTCTCGTGAGAATCAAATCAAATACCCTACGGATTTTGCATGTCTGATGAAAAGGCCCTCATCAATAAATTTGTACAGATTGTGGTGTTTGTTACGCAACATAAAATGCGCTGATATTCTACGACATTCATCAAAGCTGCTTAAGTTCCTTTTGAAATTTTAAAAGAATTAATGGGATTAAATTTATGAGAGAATTTTAATAGACAGCACAGATGAGTAGATAGATATACACACGATGGATATTTGGAAAGCTCTGAATATTTTGTTATAGTTTTATTTCTTTGAAACTATTAAAAATTTTAAACCTAACCAGGAGACAAAAAAACCCCACCGTTTTTGAAAGTTATTTGCAGCCGCACGCGAGGCACCCCGGACACAATATAAGTAAATGACTAACTAAGAGTATCTGAAAAAGAGTACAATTCTGCTGTTGGACACTGATTATACTCTAAAATGTAACATTCGGGGTTTTCAGGTATTATCCCAGTGATATCAAGGCCGACATGGATGAAGTTTAGGCAGTGGCGGATTTAGTCATTTTGAGGCCTAAGGCAAACACAGGCATGGGGCCCTCTACAACCCTTGTTCTCCCCCTTCTCAGTCCTTATTTATCTGAGATACTCATCATGAATTAAACATTCGATAGCATTTTAGCGTATCGATGTTTAGATATATAATTAATTGGTGAAAAGTAAGACAACAAATCGTAACCATAAGCTTATGAGGCGTTTTACGGGGCTCTTGGTATTTAGGGGCCTAAGGCAATTGCCGACCTTTGCCTAATGGTAAGTCCGCCTCTGAGTTTACGGATGAAAGTCTGTCATATCCAGCACTTCTGAGATGATTTCAACATTTGTAAGATGGTCGCTAATCAACGGAAGACAACCCACGTTCTGCAAGACAGCGATTGCGATTGTTGAGGGAGAAGTATCTACTGTAAGGGAGGTAACTGATGCTCTATACACAGTAAAAGATATTTCTATTATCACGGGCATTAATTCATTCAGTGTGTTTAATATACTGAATTTCGTTTGAAGTTCAGAAGGGTTTGTGCAAGATGGATCCGTCGTTTCTTGAAGGTCGATCTAAAATACACACGAGACCAAATCGGCAACCAACTACTCGTCAGATATTTACAAAATGATCAAAGGCGTTGAATAAGACTGTAACATGCGATGAAAACGTGTATTTACTTTTCTGAAACAAACTCAAAAGAAAATAATTAAGTTTGGATTGGAGAAAATAACTAGTGATCACAAATAGCTCGACGTAGTCGTACTGTCAAGATAGTTTTGTACACATTATTTTTCAATGCAAATCGTTCCGCTGTCATGGCATATGTGCCTGGCTCTGCTAGTGTCACTGGACGTTTGTATGCCTCCAGAGTGTTGTCAAAGTTGTGGAAAACTACTGAACCGCATACCGCTACGACTTACTTCCTGAAGGAACTCTGCTTCCAAATTCTGTTACATCATCGCAGCCTGGATTAGCTCCAAGTGCACTTTGGCTACATCCAGTTAGCAAATATTCGCTGAAGGATAAATTTTCTGAAAGCCACCATGCAGTTGGAGGTTCAGTATTCCAGCGAATGATCACCATATGAAACGTGAATACAAACTGAGTTTGATAATTGGATGATCAGACTGAGAAAGTGTGTAGAGGTACATGTGGAGCACTTTGAGGTGAGGCACTGACATACTGTTCGCTAATAAAGAACGTTGTTATTCTGAAATTATTAAATGCCCCTCATGTGTGTGTCTGTATGTGCGTGTGTGGGGGGGTGGGGGTGTGTACAAAAATGGCGACATGACTGAGTATTCTAGTGTATTGTCCTACTTACCCACGAGAGGCAGCGCCTAAGTTATACAGATCAACTCGCAGCACAAAAGTCTAATATACACAGTGATAAAACTAGGTCGTATATAACGTACGAGTTCTTCGAGATTTTATTGTGAATTTTCGGAGTCGTATTTACTGAAGTTGACCAAAGAATTTTCATATATTTTCTAGATATTTTAGATGACTGTCGACCAATGAATGTTCACACAATCGTTTTTACTGGATGACGCTGCTAAGGACAATGCAATAAAATTTTCTTTCCTTGTTTGAATCTAGCAAATAAAAGCTGCTAGGGGGTAACTAGAAATACAATGCAACAGTAGTTTCCTCCACTCCGTAATCTAGATTTTTCAGCTGGAAGTTGACCAATGAATTTTCACACAGTCATAGTTACTGGAACAAAATTAGAGGGGCAGCATTCTATTTTGCAGAGTTTTGCCAACATCCGATATACTTGCGTAACCTTTTCATCAGTCTAATCTGAGACCGTCTAACGATTCTGAGAAATATGATAATTGAGTTGATAACTGTGAACGATTTACCTGCTAAACACTGAATGCTATAAATAGGTCAACTACAGTTAGTAAATTACTCAAAGTAATTACATCGGACTTCATTCACAATGCTAATTACTTTCGAAGGAAAATGATTGTCATACGATAAATGAAATGAGGCTTACCAATGGTAATTATCAAGCTTAGGAATTGTCTCTGTCAAATAGGGTAAGCTGGTTTATAATCTTCCTTTCCTTCCTATGTCTATCCATCGGAGTATATCACGTATATTACAACCAATACATGTATATATTAGTTTGATATAATATATTTACATATGTTACACAGCAAAATATAACTAAAATCAGAACTATCACGTATCTAAATTTGGAAATAAAAATCTAACCATTGTGATTTAAGCTGATGATATAAAATCGATTGGCACGAAATTGTTTCATTTTGGACCAAAACATTTTTAAGAACAATGCTACATTACTAGAGTATCATCAGAAGCAGCATATGACCAACATACTGGCTGCTATGCATACACATTAAATTTAGCAGCACCGAAGCCTGCAAATCAAAGCTGTTTCTAAACTTAGTGGAAGGATTAGAAGACTTGTAAGCTTTCTTCACCTCAGTGCAGTTGCTGCAGGAAAACTCAGAAGCAAAACTGAGCAATAAACTTAACAAAGCACAAACAAATTCAAGATGTTTACACTCGATGCAGCAGCATCAATGAAAGGTTTCTGGAACTATAACAGGCTGTGTATGCTGCCCTTACCAGTAAAGAGGTGTGCAGTCTGAGCACCTTGTCAGAAACTGACAGTAGTAATTCTGAAGAAGTACTGACATGTTTTAAACCACTGTGGACAATCGGAATAGTTTTGTGCAGAGAAGAATTACCCACAATATCCACCATTCTTCCACTGAAGAATATAATGTTGATCACACTGATGGCAGTGTTCAATCATGATTGGTGAAAAATATTAAAGCAACTGAGTAATCTTTCGACCATGTATGCAGGAAACACGAATTTCTTCAACATAGCAACCGCTCTTGACCACACCTTTTCATCCTGACAATTTGAAGTCTTGGATCGCTTAACTCTGGCTGCACCCACTTCGTATGACCAGAATCAACTCAAGAAAGTTAAACAGAAACGCAAACAGGATTCAACTGCTGGTGTTCTACGTTTTCCTGCATTATAAGCCTTGTGCATAAGATATCAATAGGACACATACAAATATTTCTTCTTGAAGAATATTCATCTGCTGATCTTTTGTTTCAACACAGCTAGATAAACTGACATACTAGAGACAAGTTTTTAAAAGTTATAAAGAACTTTGTTTCCTCTAGTAAAATTAAATATTTTGTCTACCACATAGTGATTATTTTCATTTTGGCTGTACAAAAATGGTACTAACAGCTGCCTCGCTTGGCGCTCAGCATTAAGAGGTTAGTGTTAGGACTGGTCGGCCTGGTGACAGGATAATGTGACTGGGTGGGACATCATGCTACATGTCTGCGGCATGATGCCCCAATGCTAGACATCACTATAAAAACTGTCACACTGCAGACATCGTAGCGATATGACTGAAAAATTGTTAAAGCTACGTTAAAAATCTTAATCACACACACTCACACATATATGTAAGTAGTATAGGTAGTTGAGGTTCCTCTCTCAGGAAACCCCCTACCCCTCCAAAACGTTATACCTTAACATTTTGTCAGCAGCCTTTTTTTTAGCTCAAAATGATGACTTTCATATTTCTGACAAAATTTGTTTTGGGGGTAGGGGGTTTCCTGAGATAGGAACAACTCAACTACCTATACTACTATTACAGTCTCTTATACTTATTATTTTTATAGTTTAGACAAAATTTCATATTAAACAAATGAAATATTATATATAATATGGGATATCCGTCAACGTCAATCCGACATGTTGGATTTGATCTGACAAACAAATTGTGTAAGAGATTTAATTCGATTAGAGCAGCCTCAAGTTATACTGGTATAGAAACTAAAATAATAAGCGAATGTATTAAAAAAAAGTTGGATATCATATATCACCAAAATATGGGTCAGTGTGGTTATTCGCGACTGAAAATGATGTGAGAATAGCGGGTTGGGCAGATGATGTGATGACATTTATTGACAATATAGTTGATATTTTATTTGATAATGATATTATTAAAGCTGTACAAAATTAAACATCTACTGTTGTAACCCATATTTTATGATAATCTTTTTCATATCTGCTGACTCTCATTGGCAGAATATCTGTTAACATACTGTCAATAATACGGAACTCGCGTATTAAATCGTCCATATCATATTTTATACCCCGCAAATAAGATCGTATTTGATCAAGTAATTTTATATAGGTGATACTTGCTGTTTTACAAGCATTTTTTTTTTTTACACGCTGTTGCAAGAGAAACAAGAAATGGACCGAATCGTGGTATTAAGGTATTTTGTACCAATAATGACAAACAGACAAGAAATATGACCAATGTTTCTAAAAATAGAAGAACGTGTACACATCCGCTTCTCAAAGATTGCTCAACAGAACTCGACCAGATTTGACAGAAAGTATTCTGGCATGAACAGATGAATGCCTTTCATTTGAAAAGAAATAATGCTAATTTGCCATCAAATATGGCTGCCATTGCTGAAATAGAAAAAAAAATTAATTGACTTCCCATACTATTACGGAGATTCAAATTCGTATGAATAATGCCTATTCACCATAAAGTATTGTCTCCATTACTAAAATTTGAAAATCCTTTGAACGACTTCTCAAAAATATCAACATAGTTTGATCAGTTTAGACAGAAAGCAACTCAGTATGAAGGACTTCTCAGTTTATACATATGGCGCAAATCTAACATCAGTTACTCAAATGGAAAAAATAAACTTTCTGTGATAGCTACTATAACAAATGCTCGACAGAATTTGACATATAGAAGATATCCTTGTTGGAAGGCCCTTCAAGGTATTAAAAATGACAAAAAGAAGAGATCCTTTTGGAAGGCCCTTCAAGGCATTAAAAATGACAGAAAGAATTAGATCCTTGTTGAAAGGCCTTACAAGGCATAAAAAATGACAAAAGAATAGATCCTTGTTGGAAGGCCCTTCAACGCATTAAAAACGATGCCACTCTGCCATCAAATACATCCGTTGTTATTAAAAATAGAGGAATATTGCACACCTATATCTAACCAATCGCTACACCTAATTTTACCAGCTTTGACCGAAAGATTCCTCCCTTTCAGCGACCTTTGAATATTGGACAAAAAGAAACGATGATGTGTCATTAAAATATCGATCAAGATACAAAACAAGTAGAGAAATCGTGAACAATTATTTTCATAATATATGCAATAAACCGCTATGTAGGAATTTCCACATAAAGCATCCTAAAGACCCAAATGCCTTCATATTTCGCTATTAGGCATATATCAGCAATTCTCATCGATGCACCTATCTTTTTACAAATACCTATAATACACTAGCTTTACAATATACAAGCTCTTTATTGAACTTGTAGAAAAGTGCTTTAAAACTTCCTGAGGGAACAATAATAATTAACAGTCAATTTAACTCCTAACGGATATTTAGAAAACTGCTGTATAAAAATTCACTTCTTTAATTGTAAAAAAGACTGATTTAATTTTTCTGATTACATAATAATTAACTCATCGTTTTAAAATTCTACCATATTTACTGAGGGAATAATAATGTAAAATAGCATATGAAACAGATCATGAGGGAACTCAGGGAAACTATTTTGTAAGGCAGTGTACCGTGCAGCCATTAAACAACAGTTGCAAACGTTGACGTTATTTTCTGAGGGAACTGAAATGAGTAACACTATAAAAAAATAGTTCCTGCAGGAACTCGTTGAAAACTTGACGTTAAATAGCAATCATGGAGTCATCTAGGTTCATGGAGTCATCTAAGTCAGATTGACCAAAAACAGTAAATGTGAACAAGTATATCAAGTAGTTCCTGTGGTAACTAATTGAACGCTTAAGCGTAGAACAGCAACCATGATGTCAAGTAACTCGGCTTTGTAATTCACTATCACATTCTCGAAGGGAATTTTATGTAGAATAGGTATGTGCACCCTACAACCTGCGACCTGATCTTATCCGGTTATTTATATCATACGGTGTGGTTTTATAAATCGCTTATCCGGCCCGAGTCCTGGAGGAAGATTCACATGCCTGAGATAGAGTGTACATTAAAAAAAAATAGTTCCCTGAGGAAACTTAATAATAGCAAAACAACGTGACGTAACAGTCTATACAACGAATGATAAACTGTTATGAAGGGAGAGCACAGGAAAAAAAAGCATCTATACATATTACATAAACGTTGATCACATTAATCTTTAGTGTCTTTCTAGTGTTAAATACCATTTTGACATCGAAAATTAAAGTTAAAACTGTTTTAATTCTGTTCAAAATTTTTAATTTTTTTTAAATTTCTTTCCTTCATCAATATTTATTTATTTATTTATTATGGAAGGAATAAATAAATAAAAAAAAACAGTAAAAGTCTATTTGAATGAATTTCGAGATCAAGTAAATTGTTGATTACAATATTTTCTGCCACATTTTAGGCTTTATTTGGGCAACCATGATCCTCGCAAACATATGCTTCCAAATTAAACAATAAGAGGTAAAATTTTATCTGAACTGAAATTGAATACACTCTCATACCATGCAAGCTTCTGTCATTTCTTTTTTGAATAGTATTTTAGAAAAAAACACTGCAAATTAAGTGTCAGCATACATTTCGTGATTAAACAAATTATGTGTCAGCATTGCGTAATTAGAAAGTATAAGTAAGTGTCAATTACAGTTTCTTTTGCGAAGGGGATTGGTCGAGATGATACTTTCAGCGAGGTAAAAGTTACATACATGATCTATGTTCTCAGTTATTGATAAGCAAGGCAAATGATCATGGGGACGGTGCTAATGATGAAAATAATAATAATAACGCAGGAATGGAGTCCAAGCAGACGAGTTTCATTTCCTGGGATTTTTTTTAGATGTATATATCGAGCTATGTTGAATTCACAATGTATAAGTAGAGCAGATCAAGAGGAAAACTTTATTCTATTTCGCACAATAAACATCATTAACATTTTATTCCTATTCTTATACACGGTTACACGTGTTATCTACAAGTACTTTCACGAAGTTTCATGTTGTTGTGAGAACAAACGATAAAACATCGTCGGTATCCTCCTCGCTTGGTGCACACAGTTTGATCTCTCTTCCATTCACGCTCCTAGTTCCCGACATTTGGTCTTAATGTAAACAGAGATTTATTTCTGCTGATAGCCCAGAACCTGAGAATGTAGCTTACTGCTATAAAACCTCTACTTACTTTTCCAACACACAAAGAAAAGAGAAAGTCACCCTCAAAATTTTGTTCTTGCTGAAAATCTTCACAAACAGTAACTGAAATATACAAACAAAATCGCTTTATTGATCATAAAGTATTAAATAATTTCTCAGAATTAGGCATGTGATAAGACAATTTTTAATGCTGTATAAACTCATACCTACATAAAAATATGGCCAGAAATTATCACTGCCTGAAATATAATGAATTACCGTATGTACTGACGTTTAAGTGGGGTCCTACTTCAAACAGCATATGCTTAATCTGCCGTCAGATCAAGGTCTATGTTGTTTGTTCTACTTATTACTCCTCACAAACTTCGTAGACCCAGATCTGCGGAAGTATTATGCAGTGAGGGATCTGGATCTACGCAGTTATCACTTAGGTTCGACTTAAAGCGTACGGCAGTAGTCTGATAAATAAACCCACCAAATCTGTGTTGATACTGGTGGACTATTTATGGATCTGATGTTACCTATTCATTAAAATATGCAATTTTGCTGCATAAAATCTGTCTGGAAAGCACCCGCGTACACCTTAGAGTAGACACTTGCCGGTATTTGGTAATAGCCGTATATAACCACGAAATTCAAACAGGCCACAGGACTTAGAGTTATGTTATTCCACGTGGATTTATTTTAGAAGTCGTCAAAGATAGGATTTGAACCGGAAATATCCTGTACATATCGCGAAATGACCCTTCAATCCACGGTAACTTCAGAGACGCGAGAAACACCGTTAAATGTCTGAAATGAACACCGATATTTTGCGGACAGGACTATCTGCAAACAATTCCTCGATTTATGAAAAGGTGAATTCAGACCACAAATCGTTCTTCAGTATCAAAACAGGATTGGGTGGATGATTGACAAGACTAAAGCGGTACAAGTCAATTGATGCAGGGAAACACCTGGCCTAAAACTGAAAACATGAATTGAACTTTTCTTATTTAGAGCAGATCAATCCCCTTTAAAACCCAATGTTCACCATCTCAGTTTTACACTACATTGCCTTTCTTTTTCAAAAGTCTTTTCACAACTCTTCTACTGGAATCCGGAATACACTGTCTACCTTGGAACTGTTTGACTTACATGTACATTAATTACTTGAGGCTGTTGTTTAAAAAAAAAAAAATAGAGTGTCCTGTTTAATAGATTGGTTTTTAACATACGAGTAATTTGAGGCTGATTTTATTTCTTACAGTATAACAATACTTTCATTTTGAGCTATCTTCCTCAACTTCATAAAGAAATGATTATATGTAAGAGCAGAATGGTTTATCTGGTACTTGAGGTGTAAACAGAATGGTGTACCAGACAATATTAGACTTTCATTTCCAACTTGATGTAAAGACAAAATTATGGTATTACAGGAGAATGGTGTATCATGCTGTCACGCGATGATGAACTTGAAAAGAAATTATATGTAGTGTATCATGCATAAACTCCAGTCTACAAGACTGTTCCCACCGCAATATGAAATTGCTCATGTCGTTCAAATATATAGACCTGAAATAATCAACGCATCGTGTTAGTGAATTGGGTGCAGAGTCGTGGTACTGTTACGTATATGTAATTTAATTACTTGTGTGTTAGTTTTAAATTCTTTATTTATTTTATTTTTTATTTCATTATTTGCTATTGTAATGATAACTTTATTCACTGGATTTGACATTTTTCCAGAAAATTCTGTTCAGTTCGTTAAACCTGATAAATACGCAGTTCGTAGAAACATTGCATCTTTTGGTGACCTAGATTTCAAGGCCGGGTTTAGTTCTCTTGTAAACAACTTTTTTTGTTCTATTATTGAATCTTATAGTAAGATTCGTTAGTACAATCGAATCCATACATGGCCTACGTGATAATTGACATATGATGTTACTACGTTTCTCGAAAGAAAGTGATTACGTGACCCTATCACGTGATGCTTTTTTGCGATTCAGTTGGAGTTAAAGTGACGTGTCATAGTGTTTTTCTATTCAGTTGTAATTCATACCTTCGGGCTCAAAGGTATTATTTTGTTGTTGCCAATTTTGAATTGAGTTTTTATTTAAAATAATTTATTTTCCCTGGAATTTTATCTAGTGCTGATCAGAATTCTTGGACAAAGACATTTATTGGAAATTATTTGGAATTCTAAAGCCGGAATATTTTCTTGGTGATTCAGCAAGGAACTGTTGACACGACAACACAGATCAGGTTATAGAAGACGTCATCGCCTTCCATCTTGGAACTTCGTCGGGATTCGAACTTTGATTCATTTAGAACTTTCTAGTGATAGGACTTATATTTTTAAATTCTAGGATTAATTTTAAGACTAGATTCACAAACCGTAAGTCCTTTTTCATATTTTTACCTTGTTTTCCAGGGAAATAAATTATTCTGTTAAAATTTACAAAGCTTGTTGGCTTCACTCTTTTCTTTGTTACTTTTGTGCGAGCCTAGACACGTAACAGTAGTCAGCTTCCAAACACATAAATCAGTGGTAGATGGGTGCATTGCTGAGAGAATAACCATTGCACGTGCACAAGTCTGGATCCCGACATCAGTGGCGTACTAAGGATAAATGGCGCCCGGGGTGACGATGATGGCCAAAGGGGTTTTAGGGCCCTAACACATATGGCACCCGTGCTTTTACTGCCCCAAGACCTCTGGTGCCCAGTACAACCGCCCCTTCCTCCCTCAATTAGTACGCTATTGCCCGATATCTATTTGAATACTGATCATAATGGCATGTAAGTGTGGTACCTGTGGCACAGTAAATGGCTTACAAAAAACTGCGTCCAAATTCTATTTTTCTGGGATTAGACAGCAATAATTACCACGAGCTACATGTTCTTCATATAGACTAACGGTAACGAGCGTGTACTCTCTTCATTAATAAACTATAAGGCCCTGGATTAAGGTGACTCTATTCTGACATACCTGTGCATATAATGTACGCGGTTGGATGTTTATGTGTTTAACTAGGACAAAATATTTTTAGGGTCGCCATTTTATCACTTTCACCATTTGACATTAGTCAGTATTAACAATTGCAGCTGCACTGACGCCAAATGCAGAATTGGTGAGTGTAATGTATATATTGGCATATCAATCAATCAACAGTTGCTAATTGAGTGTTGATCTGATGCAGAACACAGCTTTCCACCTGGGCTTACACAGTAGTCTTGCAAGCATTTTATGGTTTTGTTCTTTAATAAATCCATTACCATCTTTCAACACACAAACACATACCTACCTATCCACCCCCACCCCCCATATACCTACCTACCTATCCACCCCCACCCCCATATATATATATATATATATATATATATATATATATATATATATATATATATATATATATATATGATCTGAGGATATATTCACCCTGGAATTCTCTCTCTCTCTCTCTCTCTCTCTCTCTCTCTCTCTCTCTCAAATAGGCTGTGGCTGGCTATTTATGCAATGAGAAGTATTGGAACAAATCACTTTGAGGTAAGATGGTTTCTCGACTCATTTATTATAACCAGACACAAGTGTTGTGCAACACATATTTTCACCACTACTTCGTGAGGTGGCGGGAGTTTCCATTTGGTATTGATTTAAAGGTAATTGTTTATTCTTTAGAATATGAGTAATCCTCGAGATCCTAGCACTTAACGCAACAAGATTTTACCTACAGAGCGTACCTATCAGACTCTTTGAAATACACATATATTTCTCTTTCAACTAATTAACTACCAACCCAAGAATATGCAACGGAAACAGACAATCAAAAATACTTAAATATCAAGATAAACATTCAGAAGTTGGCACCTGTACAAATAATTAGGAAATAATTCAAGTAGCATCCTATCTTGGATTAAATATGTTCATTGCATGTAATAGACAACCTCAATGATCATGTTTTAAAATCTTCTTTATACCAGAAAGGTAGCGCCGGAAAAAGAAAAATGATTGTAAGTGTAAATAGGGTCTATTTACAAAAGACCTTGTAAACTATTAGTATTTTCTTATTGTGTAATCGGCGGCCCGAATGGTCTAAGGCGCTCACCTTAACAGTTCACTTACATCTGCTTACTGTCCGCGTGGGTTCGAGTCTCGACTCGGCCAACGTGGATGTGTGAGGAAGCTTGTCAGTAGCTTCCCGTTGGTTGGTGTCTCTTCCCGGGGTTTTCATCCACCTATTATACTGACCGCCACGTGCTGACAAATGGCTGGAAAATTGTTATACCTACGTTAAAAATCCAAATCACACACACATACACAGACACAGACACACACACACACACACACAATAGATCTGGATGTTCTTGTCACTATTTGTGCTTAGTTGACTTAGTTTCTATACAGTGCACGTGTTTTAACATTCGACGATTTGCTTTGTGTACAAAGTGATGTAAATCTGTTTCTTCAGTTGAAGAGATCTCACTTGGGGCTTGAATTCCATTAGTGTTCGTTGTTATTAAGTCATTCTGATGGAAAGCAGTCGCCTGAGAGTGTTCGAGAAGCTTAGGACACCAATCTACAACATAGTTGACTTGGTGTAGTGTCGCAGCAACTGGGGAAGGGTCTCTGGTGAGAATCAAAACAAATACCCCACGGATTTTGCATGTCTGATGAAAAGGCCCTCATCAATAAATTTGTACAGATTGTGATGTTTGTTACGCAACATAAAATGCGCTGATTTCTACGGAATTCATCAAAGCTGCTCAATTTCCTTTTGAAATTTTAAAAGAATCAATGGGATTAAATTTATGAGAGAATTTTAATAGAGAGCACAGATGAGTAGATAGATATACACACGATGGATATTTGGAAAGTTCTGAATATTTTGTTACAGTTTTGTTTCTTTGAAACTGTTAAAAATTTTAAACCTACCAGGAGACAAGAACGTTTTTTTTTTAAATTAGTTGCAGCCGCGCGCGATGCACCCCAGACATAATATAGGTAAATGACTAACTAAAAGTATCTGAAAAGGAGTACAGTTCTGCTATTGGTCACTGATTATACTCTAAAATGTAACATTTAGGGTTTTCAGGTATTATCCCACTGATATTAAGGCCGACATGGATGAAGTTTACAGATGAAAGTCTGTCATATCCAGCACTTCTGAGATGATTTCAACATTTGTAAGATGGTCGCTAATCAGCGGAAAACAACCCACGTTCTGCAAGACAGCGACTGCGATTGTTGAGGGGGAAGTGGCTGCTGTAAGGGAGGTAACTGATGCTCCATACACAATGAAAGATATTTCTATTATCACGGGCATTAATTTATTCTGTGTGTTTAATATACTGAAGAATCGTTTGAAGCTCAGAAGGGTTTGTGCAAGATGGATCCGTCGTTTCTCGAAGGTCAGTCAAAAATACACACGAGACCAAATCGGCAAACAACTACTCGTCAGATATTTACAAAATTACCAAACACGTTGAATAAAACTGTAACATGCGATGAAAACGTGTATTTACTTTTCTGAAACAAACTCAAAAGAAAATAATTAAGTTTGGATTGGAGAAAATAAGTAGTGATCACAAATAGTTCGGCGTAGTCGTACTATCAAGAAAGTTTAGTACACATTATTTTTCAGTGCAAATCGTTCAGCTGTCATGGTATATGTGCCTGGCTCTGCTAGTGTCATTGGACGTTTGTATGCCTCCAGAGTGTTGTCAAAGTTGTGGAAAACTACTGAACCGCATACCGCTACCGAGGTATCTATCTACTCCATGACAACACACCGGCGCATAAATCCGCCGCTACGACTTACTTCCTGAAGGAACTCTGCTTCCAAGTTCTGTTACATCCTCGCAGCCCTGGATTAGCTCCAAGTGCACTTTGGCTACATCCAGTTAGCAAATATTCGCTGAAGGATAAATTATCTGAAAGCCACCATGCAGTTGGAGGTTCAGTATTCCAGCGAATGATCACCATATGAAACGTGAATACAAACTGAATTTGATAATTGGATGATCAGACTGAGAAAGTGTGTAGAGGTGCATGTGGAGTATTTTGAGGTGAGGCACTGACATACTGTTCGCTAATAAAGAACGTTGTTATTCTGAATTTATTAAATACCCCTCATGTGTGTGTGTGTGTGTGTGTGTGTGTGTGTGTGTGTGTACAAAAATAGCGACATGATTGAGTATTCTAGTGTATCGCCCTAGTTACCCACGAGAGGCAGTGCCTAAGTTATACAGATCAACTCCCAGAACAAAAGTCTAATATACACAGTGATAAAACTAGGTCGTATATCCTGTACAAGTTCTTCGAGATTTTATTGTGAATTTTCAGAGTCGTATTTACTGAAGTTGACCAAAGAATTTTCATATAGTCGTATTTTCTAGATATTTTAGATGAACGTTGACCAATGAATGTTCACACAATCGTTTTTACTGGATGACGCTGCTAAGGACATTGCAATGAAATTTTCTTTCCTTGTTTGAATCTAGCAAATAAAACTGCTAGGGGGTAACTGGAAATACAGAGCTACAGTAGTTTCCTCCATTCCGTAATCTAGATTTTTGAGCTGGAAGTTGACCAATGAATTTTCACACAGTCGTAGTTACTGGAACAAAATTAGAGGGGCAGCATTCTATTTTGCAGAGTTTTGCCAGCCTCCGATATACTTGCGTAACCTTTTCATCAGTCTAATCTGAGACCGTCAAACGATTCTGAGAAATGTGATAATTGAATTGATAACTGTGAACGATTTACCTGCAAAACACTGAATGCTATAAATAGGTCAACTACAGTTAGTAAATTACTTAAAGTAATTACGCCGGACTTCATTCATAATGCTAATTACTTTTCGTAGGGAAATGATTGTCATACGATAAATGAAATGAGGCTTACCAGTTGTAATTATCAAGCTTAGGAATTGTTTCTGTCAAGCAGGGTAAGCTGGTTTATAATCTTCCTTTCCTTCCTGTGTCTATCCATCGGACGATATCACGTATGTTACAATCAATACATGTATATATTACTTTGATATAATATATTTACATATGTTACACAGCAAAATATAACTAATATCAGAACTGACAAACACGTATCTAAATTTGGAAATAAAAATCTAACCATTGTGATTTAAGCTGATGATATAAAAATCGATTGGCAAGAAATTGTTTCATTTGGACCAAAACATTTTTTTAAGAACGATGCTACAGACGTTTCTGAAGTATCATCAGAAGCAGCATATGACCAACATATTGGCTGCTATGCATCCACATTAAATTTAGCAGCACCGAAGCCTGCAAATCAAAGCTGTTTGTAAATTTAGTGGAAGGATCAGAAGACTTGTAAGCTTTCTTTACCGCAGTGCAGTTGCTACAGGAAAACTCAGAAGCACAATTGAGCAATAAACTTAACAAAGCACAAATTCAAGATGTTTATACTCGATGCAGGAGCATGACTGAAAGGTTTCTGGAACTATAACAGGCTGTGTACGCTGCCCTTACCAGTAAAGAGGTGTGCAGTCTGAGCAAAGATGTAAGCACCTTGTCAGAAACTGATATTAGTAGTTCTGAAGAAGTACTGACATGTTTTAAACCACTATGGACAATCGGAATAGTTTTGTGCAAAGAAGAATTACCCACGATATCCACTATTCTTCCACTGAAGAATATAATGTTGATCACACTAATGGCATTGTCTAGTCATCATTGGTGAAAAACATTAAAGCAACTATTGTGAGTAATCTTTCGACCATGTATGCGGGAAACACGGATTTCCTAACATAGCAACCGCTCTTGACCACACCTTTTCAGACTGACAATAATCGATTTGAAGTCTTGGATCGCATAACTCTGGCTGCACCCACTTCGTATGACCAGAATCAACTCATAAAAGTTAAACAGAAACGCAAACAGGATTCAACTGCTGGTGTTCTACGTCGTGCTGCATAATAAACCTTGTGCATAAGATATCAATAGGACACATACAAATACTCTTTCTTGAAGAATATTCATCTGCTGATCTTTTGTTCCGACACGGCTAGATAAACTGACATACTAGAGACAAGTTTCTTAAAGTTATAAAAGACTTTGTTTCGTCTAGTAAAATTAAATATTTTGTGTACCACATAGTGATTATTATTGTAGGATTTAAATTTGGCTGTATAGCTGAAACATTTAAGTCGCAAAATATCAAAATAGTCCTTTTAAATCATTCTCATGTCCCCCCCACACACACACACAGAGCAATAGATTAGTAATAACAAATCCCACACAAGCCCACCCCCACCCCACCAATGAAAAGTAAGCTATTTTAAAAATGCACATTGCATATTCTCAACATAGCAACCAACGTTATGCTAAAAGACAGGAACATGAAACTTGGCACAATTGTTTCTGCGATGTCATTAATAAATTTTACTGTTTGAAAAGGGATGGAACGGATCAGGTTCATGGAGGTCAAGGTGCAAAATGTTGCTCATACTTCTAACATTAGTATCTGGAAAAAGCTAATTTGCTTCGTTATCATTTTGTTTCCTTAATTTCCTTACAAATGAATTAAAAGAAACTTTTGGACTATATATTCCACTTAATGTCAGTTTTAAATTTTAGTTGACTTCGCTCCTGTGTTCTAAACCTTCGGACTTTCCCATTATTTAGGTCAGTGCACACACAATACTGCCATATTGTGTAAGTAAGATCAAAAAAACCATAATCAGCTTACTTTCATGCATAACACCAATGTCAATATATCGTTTTGTTGAGGACATAACATAATGATAAGAAAATAAGAACATTAATAGCACAAATTTTTATATGTGTTTATTTTATGAATGCGCTCTACAGTTTTGTATTTTGCATGGTGGTATGTATTAAAAAAAAAAGAATATTCCAGGTTTTCCTCCTCACTGGTTGAACTGACTATTTTTTTAAAAAATGTATGTCTTGGGCATTGGTAAAAGAATTTTTAATTCCCTTTTCTTGGTGTGTGATTGATAGGTGCAATATGGGTTATAGAGTATACAGTTTGGCCTTACTCCAGATGTGCACATATAAAAAAAAAAAACTGCTAGCTACACCTGGTCATTTTCACTACATGGACTTCAGAGGAAAATTGTAAAAACCAGTCGATAACTTTTTTACATTTTATATATTTTGTAATTAATTAATTGCTCTTTCAGAAGCTGGTATTGTATAGTTCGGCAAAATTTATTTTCCCTATTTTATAACTGTAAAGATAGTGTACTTTAGACTAATTCAGGCTGATATTGTGTGCACATGTGAGCACAACATCCCAAAAAATTTCAGCCACAGTATATGAAAAGTAATATAGAATTTTGCCAATATCTTCTCAAATGTGTATGTTTCATATGCAAACAACTTCAATTGACACCTATCACTCTCTCAAAAGAGCGCCTCATAAATTAGTGATGCAATTATTATATTTATTGGGTGTTGAAATAAAAAGCAGAATGAGTTTGTTTTCTTGTTCCAATTTTATTACTTGCAAGGAAATTGTTAATTATTTCAGTAAAAAAATATGCGTAATTAATGTTTGAATCACAAATGATGTAAATACTGTCAATGACCAACATGCGTCGATACGTATCGCAATAAAAACATGCTGTATAGAAATATATTGCAATAAGTCTTTTTTCCCTGGCAATACTAACCTCTGGTGCGAGCTTGATTTTGCTTTAGATAGAACTTTTCTTTCTTTTACAGTAAAAAATGTTTCTTTTAATGGTTTGTACATGTTGTAACCGTTACTTCAAATGGACTAATTTACAGCGAATTCTGGTTGCAGACGGATGATACTATTTATATAGATTAAGAAAGGCAATAAAAATGCCTTATTTGTTTTCTTTAGCATGTGTACTTTTATGCTCAAATTACAGAAACAGGTATAAATTTTATCTGAACATTCTGTTTCTAATATTTTATGTTAAAACGGATTTTAAAAAAGGTTAAAAAACATATTAAGGCGATATGAATAAACAACACAGATATTTCTTTATCAGTAATTTATTGCTCATACTTCTGCAAATTAAAATTAATTTAATACATATTTTATGAGAAAAGGTGTGTGTGTGTGTGTGTATATATATATATATATATATATATATATATATATATATATATATATATATATATATATATATATATATATATCCTACAATAGCAACAAAACTTTGTTCACTAATTATCCATCATGAGATAAGGTAATGATCATAACGCAGACAAGTCACGTTGACAAGGTGTTTTGATCTCAGGACCTTGTAAAAATATCCACATGTGCCATATTAATCAACGTAGGCTAGCAGATTTTGTCAGCGTGTACCATACTAATCAACGCAGTATCACGGACTTTCTTGAATTTAGAGACAAAGAGCTATATGAGCGAATGTGATTCCAGTTGTGCTCTTTCTTGAACTCAGACTTAGTGACTTTAATCCTTTGCTGTGTCATGAACTCAGAAATGCTCATACAGCGCTGACTTGCGTATGCATTAACCTGCATGTGTATGTGCTATTTAGTGCACTGGTTGTATATTAGGTGTAATGTATATTCAGTAATTAATAGATTTAAAACGTAACACATGACTTAACTCGTTCATATTCCTCACTCTACCTAGGTTCAATTTATTCGGAGACTGTGTACAATATTTTGCATCTTTGCCTGTCGGATATAACATGTTCTTATCCTTAACTTTACATGGAATTACTATTTCCCTCGTATATCGGCTCCTTACGATTACATGTATAGCCAGTATAAGTGCACATTTATTTTTTGAAACGCACTTTACAAATAAAAGACATACACATACACACACGTGCATAATGTACACGTGAATTCATGCCTTCTTCCTGGTACAAAGAAATTTTAAAAAAAACTTTTAAAAAACTTAAATAAAAATATGACGAATATTACTAATGACGAATGAAACCACAACAATCGTAACCATGCTAATGTTTTATGAAATATAAAACTCTTAGAATGTGAATTGGAAATTTTCTTTACGTACCATAAAGTCCACTAATGTCTCCTTATATAGACAACGACATCATAATCTCTTACCACAATGGTTGTGTTGACTTCAGATTTTATCTAAATTATTTTCAATGATTCAAAACGTGTGGGGTTTTTTGCAGGGTGCTCTTGATTGAGGTGTGGAGAAATATTTTTAGAGTCTTTAAGGTGTGGTAAACTATGTTTCGAGAATAGTTTTCTTTGGTTCTTTTTTGTGTATTGAACCAACTGACATTTTTGCTCACTTCCACCAAATATGAAGAAATTACGAAGTTAATGATGCATGCATACAATGATGACCACAGTGATCTTTTTCTCAATATCAACATATATTTATATTTGTCTATTAACCAAACCTGTTATAACAACACTTGTACGGCATGACCACAAGTCAATCAATTTATTATAAGTCAGAACCAAATAATTATAAAGGTATTTTTTCCCACGAGAAATTAGATGCACCAAGAAAACCGTGATATTACCAAATATTCTGATGTTTACCTCACACTGTAAGGTACTACAGATAGGATTATTTGCTGTGAAAAGCGATATGTAGGACATTACTAAAACGTCCTTGTAATAAAATATTAAAACAAAGCTAAACTCAAATTGTAGCAGAGTTCTCATTGTTAAAAATACTAATATGTAGATTTGCAACAAAAAAAAATCATGACTATCCGTCACATTATTTTAAACGTTTTTCAAGAAAAGAACGTAATCTAAGCTATATACATGTAAATGAAAAAAGTCAGACTGGTTACAATTTGTTTTCTTGAATGTGATAGTGTGTACATCTATCAAACAAAAGTAATCTCCTCTAACAAGAGTCCTTCAAGGGACATAATTATATTCTACTGGCTGAAATTAATGTCCAGGAATTCAAGATAACACAATTACTTCCTTTTAAATGTTGAGTATTCAAACCATCTCTATATCCTTCTGCAATAAAATTATTTTCAAATTGGCTGCTGTGAATGTTAAATTGCCACTAGTTTCATTAGGACCAGCAATGCATCATTTAGTACCAACAAAACAACATGAAACGTCTTCTGGTGGACACCGCGTGTTGATATGACTTTCTATTTTGAGAAGAAACAATAACAAGATATTCAAGCTGGCTGACACGGTGGCCATATTTTTTTTTTATCAGAATGACACCATTTCCATTCAGGATCAACAAGGATTCAGGACAGTAGTGATAATGTTTTGGAAGAATTGGAGAGTAGATGTGTGAGCAGCACCATTTTCTTTTAAGACCGTCTAGGCATCATAAGAAGTCCCTTGGTAAAAAAAAATCCATTTTGATACGACCATCGATTCGGGGGAGTAGCGATATAAAGATCCTCAATATGGCCATTGTACCAGTCATACTGACATGCAGATCGGCATCATTTTCATTTAGGACCAACTAGACAGCATAGGAAGTCTTTTCGTGAAAATAATGAGGTCGACATGACTTTCCACTCATGTGTATTGATAACAAGATTTCCAAGATGATTGCTGTGGCGGCCTAACTGGATATTAGATTGGTACAAATTTCATTTAGAACCAACTAGACATCATAAGCAATATGTTAGTGAAAATGATAATATAATCATCCATTAGAATTAGCGATAGCAAAATTCAAGACAGCCATTGTGGCGATCATAGTTGAGATCAGATCGGCACTATCTTCAGTTAGGACCAACTTGACATCATAAGAAGTCCTTGAGTGAAAACCGCATGCAAATATGACTTTCTGGTCAGGAGAAGTAGCGATAACAAGATTTTCAAGAAAGCTACCATGGCAGCCATACTGGATTTTCCGAGCAGCGCCATTTTCATTTAGAACCAACAAAATTTGGTGAATGTGTTGTTAAGTTTCATGGCACTCATCCTAATAGTTTAGGAGGAGTAGCGATAACTGACTCGTGCCAACGGACAATATAATATCCCAACTTTTCTTAGTCTATGACCAGTGGAGCTAAAAAGTAGACCAAAACTAAAATTGTGTAACTTTGCATTCACCAATAACTAAATGTATCTTACTAGATATATGGAAATACAAAAAATAAAAAAATAAAAAAAAATTAAAAAAATATCTGAGTTAATAATTTACAGTTCAAGATATTGGTAAACCTAAAATTCAGGAAAATGAAAGATTTCTAGGGGCATATTTTTCATTAATTTTACTTCCATGCGAATGGGAATTTTGAGACATCAAGAAATTCATACTGATAATAAGATATTATACTCTTATTCGTGGGAATTTTGTGCTGTATCGTGGATTCCTTATTACCAGGTCACTTCTTATGCAATTAATCGGTGGTCTCACAAAGGAGAGTAAAAATTCTCATGAGGCGGGATAAGCGTCGTTTTATTACTCGTGGTTTAGCTTAGAAGGGACTCGTATAAAAAGTCTTTTAGGGTCTTGCTTGATTCATTTCTCTTCATAACATTTTCATTCTTGCAAAAATAAAGAAGAGTGTTATTTAAGAGATTCAGAAACTTTTCTAACCTCAGAAAAATGAACATAGTATTGACTGTAAATTTAGAGACAATTGCCCCTTAATGCTTCAGTGTATGTATTAGTCATCTGTTTTGCCATCTTGTCTCTCCGTATTCAATATATGTACTTTATTTGTATTATGTTCGATGTCAATAGATAATAATCAAACGTTATGTTGTTTTTGGAATGTCCCGATACACATAACTTGGCTTCCCGGGTCTTTTCCTTTCATCTGCCACTGCTTCTATTTGTCCGTCTGTTACTAAAATACCCTCAGTAACTGCAATAAATGGATCTGGCGTTGCAATGTGGTGACCTTTGGCTTTCAACTTTTCTACAAGTTTCTGAAAAATACAGGAAACAAATGGAGTTGCCATGATTAGTACAGTGTCTAAGGCCTATTTTGTATTACTATATAAACACACGACTGCTCATGTACACAACACATTAATGGTTGGCTTTAGAGGTGTCAGATTCAAGCATTATTTTAATAGTTCCACTCTTATGTGTTACGGTCAGGTGATTTGAAAATGTTTGTCCCCGGACTGTTTACCTGCTCTTCCAATGGGTGCCTTAGACCTGATTGAAAACCAATCCAAAAGCATAAGCACTGTGCGTGGATATCTTGTACCGTGGAATTTATTGCAATGGAAGATTTTGACAGACAATTATCGGTTGTGTCAGATAAGCTTGGTATACATAAAGTCAGCGATTATCAAAAAAATGTTATATATTAAAACGACAGGGCCTGTGTTTTATAGTACCGACGGGGTCAGGAAAATCGTTGACATACGATCATTCTCAGCTTATGTATGTAACTAAACCGTGTAATCCGATTGCATCAAATGGTGCGTGCAGCAGCACCTTATCTCGTTTTGGATACGGTCATGGTCATGTGTCAATTGGCTATTAATAGGATTTATCATTACGGAAAATACCTTGCATGTCCCCATGCGTCGATATCGCCACTGTTACGAGTCTAGGCTCTCACAAAATGTAACAGAAGAGAATGAAGGCAATATGCTTTGTAAAATTAAACAAATAATTTATTTCCCTAGAATACCAAGTGAAAAATGAGAATCATATCCAAAATTAATCCAAGAATTAAAAAATAGAAGTCCTTGTATTAAAAAGTCCTGAATGAATCTGAGTTCGAATCCCAATGAAATCCAAAATGGAAGGCGATGACGTCTGTTGTAGTCTGCGAAGTACTGTTGTGTCAACAATTCCTTGTTGAATCACAGAAAAATTTTTTCAGTTTTGAATTCCGTATAAATTTCAATAAATGTCTTCATCCAAAATTTTTGTAGGAGCACTTATGTATTTCCAAGGAAAAGAATCACTTGAAATTCAATAAAATAAAATTTCAACTCAAACTGGTCACAACATAACTTAACGTGTCAATTGTTTGGCGCCCGACTGAACTAATCTCTATCAAGACAACAGTTATACACTAATTTAAGACGGAAAACAGATTCCCGGATGAAGGTCAATCTTCTAGAAAAATTAGAAGTTTGTAACAATAAACACATGTTTTATATCACGTACTCCAGGTATGGCTTTGACTTAACATCCTTACTCTGAGAAAGAATTTTTAAAAAATTTAAAAAAGTTGTTTACCAAACCTGTCACTAACTCTGAAACAAGGTCAGAAACTAGATACAATATTTCTATTATTAGCTCCTTATCAATGAAATAAAAAAAAAAACAGTTAGGTCAAACAGAATTAAACTCAATTCTGGACAATATCAAATCCAGTAAACAAAATTACATTACAATAGCATGTAATGAAATAAAAACAAATTAAAACTAACAAACAAACAATTAAATTAAATATACATAACATATTCTCAACAGGTTGTCATTAAATAATGGTAATCTATTTTAAAGTGGGGAATAAAAAGAAAAGAATTTTAGTGGCAAAGCAAATATACAGCGACGACTCTACCCAAGTTAGCTTTAAGCTGTGGAGAACCGATGGAGCCTATGATCTTCATCCCGTGGAGGGCGGAGGGGAAGGGTTCAAATTTGATTAATTATTAAACACTCATTCAGCTATCATGTTATGGTCAGTTGGTGCCAGGGCATATTTTTCAATACTTTTCTATGCAATGACTCTTACACAGGGATATTTATTCAGCTAAAAGCAGCGCAAGAAAATGCAAAACCTATATTTTAAGTGAGCTTAGAAGGCTTGAACCCTGCTATATAAAAATATACTTTTTGTTTTAAGATTTTTATTAGTCTAGTCCAACTGCAAACTGCACAGACTCAGATCTGAAACCGCATAATGCGCCTGCAGATCTGGGTATGTGCAGTTTCTTAGGAGTAATCAGTAGAACAAAACAGGCGCATCATGCTAATGCAGATCAGGATCTTTGTTGTTTGCAGTTTGACTCGACTTAAAAGCGAGTATAAACGGTACTCTAGTACTCTAGTATTTCAAAAGTGGTCATCTTTAATGCCCTTGTATCCTCAATTACAAGACAGTTATCTCCTAAATCACAGGCTGGCTATATATTAGCTTTTGTATCAAATGAAGCAAGTTGTGAGCAGCAAAGAACGTGATGGTTGGTCACATAACGTGCTTGAAAATAAGGGTCTGTCTTCCGCTTGAAAGCTGGAGAAGAAAACAAAGAGCACAGCCCCCAGTCTTTTGTTATATAACATGCAAGTAAATTAGGGTCTTTTTTCTTTTGGCGAAAAATATTAAGAAAAACAATTGACATAGACATTGGTCTTCTGTCATATAACACACGAATAAACATCTTTGTTTTTAGCTTGAAATCCGAAGAATACAGGACATAAATCCTGATTTCATCACTTATAGATCCTGATTTGATGGTTTATTATGTGCCCTGATTTGAAGGTTGATCGAGGTTCACATTGTTGTGTAGTTTGGTGTGTGTGCCATGTTTGTTTTTGTTTGGGGTTTTTATTAAAATAATTGTATACATTCTGCGATGATAAATAAATGACCTTTTTATATGAAATTCGAAAACTTCCGTAAAATATAATTTTCAAAAAAATAAAGTATCCTTAATTAACCAGAATTTTCAGAACTGGTCTGTTGCATTAAGTTCCTGGCCTGGCCAGCTTATTTTACTGAGAGAATAGAAGAGTGATGAAATGAGAAAGAGAAGACTGAAAAACATTTGAGTTTAAATGTTTCTTTCCAACCATGCTATTCCAAATATGTATGAATGCATTGTTGTATGATGCTTAGTACATCATAGTTTTTTAATCTATTTAGAAACTTCTGCACTTTCCACTGAACATGCGCCTGTATTAAATGCAAAAATAAATTTAATTGCACTTGCGTTTCACACTTTTCTTGCTTTGTGTTATCTATAATGCCTTTTCCATTCTAAAGACTTCATCTTTGATATTAAATAAACTCCCTATTTCCACAAAGGAGATAAATTTTCATTGCAAAGCATTCTGTTCTTCATAGCATAGCTGTAATTTAGGAATCAGAAAGAACAAATTTCTGATTACCTCTGACATGCCACCTTCATAGTTCAGTTGATTAGGATTCAAAACATGACTGAATCTTTTGGCATCCGTGGCTTCAGCCAACGTTTGATTCAGCCACAATACACGTATCAGAATCTGAAAAAATGAAATGCGTGCATATTAAAAATGGTTTTCTATTATCTAATTACACACGTTTTGTCATGTATTGGAACGATCAGAGTTTATACATTCTTACCAAATCATTAGATGTGGTTCATTATAGACTAATACGTCCACTCATTTGTATTAAAAAATATTACATTGTTATGACTGAATTTGATAAAATAAATTTCATTAAGATAAATACACTTATTTTCTGAATGTTGCAGTAGCTTATTGTTGGTTTCGTTGCACAGATATGAGAACACTCTTCCGTTCTCTAGGCGATCACGGATATATAACACATGATTGCGTGGAGAGGGTAAATCGTCCGAATTTCTTCCGTTTTCCTTGAGGTTAATCAAATATAGATAACATCTGATACCTAGCATGCAGAAGGCTTGTTCTCGATGTCTAGTCGTCTGCACTGCCTACTAGTAAACACTGGAAGAATTTGCATGATAGCAGCTCATACGACAGCAAACGTTACGTCAGTCTACTTTTTGCTCGGTGAGGCTCAACACATTCTGCACGGAAGAGTCTATATAAAGGACTCGTGGGAAGCAGACGCAAGCTGATAAACATGCTAAGAAGTGTCCATTTCAAGAGTACAGGTCAGGGCCAAAGGGTATGAAGAGGGGATATTGTGGAAAATTACTAGGAAATATAACTTGGTGGCTTTCCCAAACCTTATGCTGACGCACCCATCCCCCAGCTTTACAATAAATTCTACGACACCACTGCTACACTCGCTCAGTTACATTAGAAGAGCAAAGGGGTATTATGTTGCATCACATGCATTGTAGTAAATTTGTTGCTCGCTAGGTTGTCATAATCTATCTGCATTTATGGTTTCGATCTATGAGATTTTTGCAAGAATTCATACATCGTCTTCATTGAAATGAATGATACACCCCTGGATGGTATATATTGTTTGTTTTGCCCTAAGACAAGTTGTACCTCAGTAAACGTTATTACATCAAGAGAAGATAAATGACTTTAGTGATGAAATGTCTGCAGAAATATCAAGCATTTGTTTAAATTATGTGAAATAGTTCGTCCAGAGTTTATATTTTTATGTTAACCAGACTACTCACATGCTACTCACACAAAAACAGACAGGGTGCTGTTTTACGGCACAGCAACACAGGTAAGCTATTTAATACCGCGACAGTTGGAGTAACTTGCTTTGTGTAGTCATCCTGGGCCGATCCGATGTCAGGATACGGAAATGGACTTGGGCCGTCCATATACCAGCTTAAGGACCAATCATGTTAGGAATGATAAAGGAGAAACAAAAATATATTAGCTATAATATTTAACATGAACTAAAATCTGTGTCAACTGAACTAAAACTCAGATATACGAAGTATTTCCTCGTACAAGTAGGAAAATGCGGGTGATCGAGGGTGGCGGATGATCGAGGTTTGTCTGATAGATACACAGATACACCGATGTAGAGAAAGACTGATAAATCTAAGAAGTGAACCATTAAAAAAGTGACGCAAAGGTCTATAACATAGATTTTAATTACAATTGGCATTTCCCATATACACAGAAGATTGCCCAATCTCAGTAAGCCCCTTCGCTGAGTATATTCCCTGATCCTTAACCGTATCAATATTAACCATAAGTAAGCAGCATGTCACTAGATTACAATGTACGGTCTCCCGCTAGTAATACTCCCAGAATGAAATCCATAACTAATCACCGTTTATTATTTTGGAACGTTAAGGTATTCAGTCTCTTTTCCACTTTCAAGCAGATGTCGTCGAGCTCCTCAGCAAGATCATAGGATTCCAGGAATTGCATTATAGCTTTTAGCACCGTTTTCGCTTCCACTTTTAAGGAAGGTGGTTGCCACATTTCCGCCATTTCTGTATCACTTTCACTGTACACAACATAATTTCCTCTCCCCGCTATTAAGATGTCAGAATCCATCATTTCCTCGAAAATCTCACTGCGCAAGTTAGTCACCTTGTGTTAATTAGCATAAGGGGAGTGATTGTTGTCGATAATATCCCTTTTTACTGCTTGAAACTAAGCTTGTGGTCATTGTGCCCTGAAATATATTCATCCACATTAGCTGAACTGAATGTTGTGGCTGGTGCCGACATCACTGTCGAATTCTGATTGGTTGGTTCACTTGTTTTGTTATTGAATATGCTCGCGACATTCTCAACTTCGCGGTAAATCCTACGGATAATACCTTGATTGTATGTCAATAGCTTCATTCAGACCATCTCGGCTACTTACAAAGCAATGATTGACTGAGATGTGTCGAATGCATCGAACTACTCTTTGATTCGTAACTTCTCAATCAATCCTACAGCCAATCCTTTGTACAGCCTTGTTTCGCAGAGAAAGTTCCGGTGATCAAAATGTATAACCTTTCTGTAAATTACTGCACCGATATACGTCCGAGGCATATTTTTGTCTCGCGGAAATAGCCATGGTTGTTCGAATGTGCTAGCTTCTTGTGAATAGTCTTCAGCGTAGTCAACCAGTGACTCGCGATAAACACTATGTCATGCAGTACTGGTTCATCTAGGTAAGTACAAACCAAGTTGAGATAATACTAATAACCATTACTGGAGGCAGTCGATAATTGAATTCATTAACTGAATCATTCTGGCTGACAAGAATGGCGGATATTCTAGATCAGTGATCATTTTTGTTTTGCAAATTTTTACAGTGTTTAGACTTGGTGGATAGAGAGGGTGACGAATGAAAGGGTGAATTAAATAGAGAATCAGTTGGTACATCCAGATTTATTAGCGTTAACTGAGGGTGGCAAGAGACTGGGAGTAAAACAATCAGGGAGTACTTTACTGTCTCCAGTGTTCATTAACATTTCCTGTCTTATTTGGAAATATATTTGTATATATGTATAATTCTTTTGGAGGATTACATAACTGCTTAATAAATCTATCACGAGGATGAAGATTTTTACAATGTCCTTGCACGCAGATGTTGAGCCTACCTGTGCGACAACATTAGTTATTCTGCTCCCTCCAGCGGCCCCAACCACCAGCTTCACATCACCCATTTTGTCTGTTAGTATCACAGGAACCATGGCAGACAATGGCCTCTTAAAGGGTTCAACTTTATTTGCCTCAAATTCCTGGAAACAAATTATTATAATAATATGCAAAGGCTATTTGCATTCATATGTTTAACAAACACGTTGTGTGCTGTGGACGTAAAACGACACTTAAATTTTCTCCCACCCCCTGATAAGGATTTGGCCCAAGTCTTAACTTTTAAAGAACCTTTAAAACAGTATCCTTCTCCAGCCACTACACCCACAACCCCATGCCGGCTTACAATAACGCAAGAAAGTTAGGGGTACCCTCATTTCGGCTACCAAACAAGGCAGCCGCTGGAACAGAAAGAGGCTGCCGAAGGCTGATCGCTGACAACTTTGAATTAGAGAAAGGTAGCCGGTGATATGCACAGTCTGCTAAGAAAGCATACCAAGAAAGCAGTACACGCTACTTTGTAGAGCACGGAGAAAGGAAGAATACATGCGAAAGCAATATTATCACAGATGTTTCTGGGTTCGACTATCTTGCAGACCACCAGAGCCGCATACATCTTTGCCCACTCGAAGGGGCTAGCTGTGTTTGTCGGCAACGTGTACATCTTTGCTATCTGCGATGAGAAGATACTGAGTACAAAGGCGGCAGCGTTTTGTGTACAATTGGCGACAAAGGGAGCGTCAAACAAGTTGTCTCCAAGATTGCGATCGTAGTCCGTGGCAGCATAAACTGAAATCAGGAAGGCGTTCTTCACAGCTACATCCAACAAGTATCGTGCACACGGTGGACACGTATACGCACGGCACGATCGTGTCAGCTATCCAACGCATCGACCACAATACGAACTACGAGGCCAGACAAGCGGAGGAAATCGTCCCCGTATTTGTTACGAAAATCGACGTATCCGAAGTCCCAAAAGAGAAGCTGCAGAAGAAAAAAATCCTTGCATTTGCGCGGCATCTTCTTGCCAGTGGTATGGGAATCTACTTGATCGACTATTTCTCTAGGTTTCTAGACCATCCAACTCCTGTGCAATACATGGTGTCCTGCTGGATGCGAGAAAGGATTTTGCCAAATCAATGTGCGACAACAGGTGACAATTCTCGACAACACCGACAGCGTTGGAAAACACGTCTGCATTTTTTCCACACATCCCATGTGAAATATGGTCCGAACATACAAGGTGGTTTCGAACCTCGAAGCCGGCGAGGTATGGTAAAGCTTGGGAGACCACCCAGGCGACTACGCCAGCTCTCCAAGCAAGTACCTTTTCCCCATATTTCTGAATCCAAACGCTCAGGCTGCGGATGCACAAGAATAAAAGTCCCTTTGTAAGCAAGTCAAAGCGGCGCAGAATTCTCAGAAGACACCATCAGAGAAGTCGTCCAAGACGAGTGTCGTTTCCATGCCTGTTCCATCGTCCCATCGTTTAGGTCGATATCCTTTCGACAGATCCCGAGTGCGTCGAGATCCGGCCGTTGCGTTGTTAAACGACGGATTCAAAAATAAAACCAATCCAGGCGACCTGCAAACACCCAGCGCAGGTTCATTCCACCAACCCCAGACTCCCCTATCTTCCATATCTAGTCAACCTCCTTTCCTACACAAAGAACTAATACCTCACTACAGGCATAGAAAAGGCCCGGTATCCAGCTCGAGATAGAGAACTAAGAGATGGTATATCCGTTGTTGATAAGCACAAAAATGTCTAGACGTTCCAAGGTTACGAAAGTGTTTGTCTTTCCGACGGACTATGCGGCTAGCAGATTTGTGCCAAAAGCAGTAATGCAGCGCAGAAAATATTGGTGGAATACCCGAAATACTCGGCTTTTTCAAGGTGTGCTGGTGAAGTACCAGAATATTCTGATGGCGTACAAAACTGCTGAACTTTTCTCGAGAAATACTCCCTCACCAAATAAAAGAAATATAGATCCCCCGCTGAAAGATTTCTGCGGAGGACGACAGAAAAGACATAGAGTTGTGACTACCCACCTTTATTAAATGTGGCTTTTGGGAACAGCGCATGCCCAGTCATCAAAGCCATCGAAAAGACAGTTCCCGCAATGTTTGCCAAAGCACCTGTCCCAGCACCTATTGCTTCATCACTTGAACTGCTACCCCATCAACATTCCAAACGTCCCGCACTATTCTGGACGTTGTCGATTTCTACAACCTGCTTGGCAATCTGGAACAAAATATGTTGGAGCAGACAAAACGCTTGACATGACTGAACAAAGTTTGGTGCCAATGGAGCTATCTAAAGAAGCGATGGAAGAAATACGGAGCATGCGCTGAAAGAAACTTTGGAAAAAATTGAGAGATTGCTTTACTTGGTCCAATTGTTTGACGATCTTGTGCCTAGAGACATTGTCGTATGGATGATTTTGTCGATGATATGGGCGGCTTGTTCCCCGGAAATATCAAATCCTAAGCAATGCAAATACCTGTACCTGCACAGAAAACCCCATCGTGTACGTAGTTTGGCGAGAAAGACCCATTCAACATGGAATAGTGTGCCCGAATATTTTCTGTTGGAAAGAGTCCTGTCAGTCATGACAAAAACGCTACACCTGGCCCTTTCGGACATCAGTTCCAAGGAAAACAGCTGCAAACTTAGACTCTATCCCGTCAAAACGACAGTTCCAATGGGTCTACAGAAGCCGTAAACTGTAGCATATATTTCTTCCATCTGGAACAGCACAAGAAAAAGGAAAAGGAAACGAAAAGCGCACGCGTCTCTAGCATACCAAAGCGTGGTTGTCGAAAGATGCGGTCGTTCTTGCCGGAACAGCAAGAAAATTACGCTCTAGTAATTATAAGTTACCGGCTACTAGCGACAAACAGTATGGTGCCTGTTGCGCTCTTGCTGTACCGGCGACTGCCTGTTAACAAAATACACATTAGGTCTGGCCTGGTAGCCAAATGGGGATAGTCTTATCCGTTTTGCACTATAGTAATAGTTGTGTCAGCCCTAGCCTAGTTGGGGGAGGGGGGGGGGGCTCGGCCAAATCTTTGTTACGGGGTGGGTTAACACATCTATAACACCATTTTACATCTACTTGTGTTTATTAAATATACAAATTTAGGTCACTTCCATAACTCATGAAAGCAGATACCCACACATGTTACTTCATATTAATCCACCTATCCCACTTCCATCTTGTGCTATGTCCAGCAAGGTAAAGCAGTCCGCCTATCCCTTTCCATCCTGTACCATGCCCCAAAAAGGTAAAGGCGGCCATCTATCCCTCTTCCGTCCTTTACCATGCGGCACAAGGTAAAGGGTCCACCCATCTTCCTTCCATCCTACACCATTGCCCGCAAGATAAAGGAGAGTGTGAACAAAGGGTTATTGTCAAAAGTCAATCACGTATATTATGTACATTCCTTCTACGCTTAAGTGTACAAATTATGACCAAGATAAATTCAAAAATATCGCAGTAATTGATATTTTTAAACATTTGACCTTTCAACCCCTTCCAGGTCCAAAAGTGAAGGTGGCTCAGACTTACACCACTATAGAAAATAGTTACTATAGTAACTGTAATGTTTTCTAATTTCCATCAGACAACTTTGAAGATGTGGCAGTGAATGGACAGACGGACGGTATCACAATGTTCCCGTGCTTGATAATAAAGCATTGGGATAAAATAGTAAAACAACAACATGTGTTTGTTACAAAGATACAGAAAACACCAATGTTAAGTCATTTGAACGCAAAGATTCCGGCTGCAAGCTTTCTGTGATAAACTAACGAAACAACAAATTGCGCGACGATCTGACCATGCTTAGCTATCAGAATCTTTGTTTAGAGGCAGTATTTTAGGTTTCGATAATTTAAAGTGAATTGCTCAGTTAAACTGGTATATGTCTTCATAATTTTATCAGAATAATAATCTTAAGGTTATTTGAGCACTTCTTGTATAATGTATTTGACTGTTTACCAAATGTCTAAATGAGAGTGTCTTACTTGGGTGTAGTGTGTACTCACCATTGGACTTTGGTGATGAATAATAGTTGTATGTAGTAAATACTGACCATGGGACTATGGTGATGAATAACAGTTGTATGTAGTCCGTACTTACCTTGGGACTATGGTGATGAATTACAGCTGGATGTAGTAAATACTCACCATGGGATTATGGTGATAAATAACACTTGAATGTAGTAGATACTCACCATGGGACTGTGGTGATGAATAACAGTTGAATATAATATATACTCACCATAGGACTAGTTTTGTTTTCTTTGAATGTGAAATCTTTCATTTCGTTATTCCAAATAATTCCAGTAGAATTAGAAACAACCAAAGACCCAAAGCTGAAACAAATCAGGAATGAGTTTAAAAGGCAGCAAAAGATAGAAAAGACGAATGAATAGAGAAGAAATCTTTATTAAAAAAATGCAAAGTTTAAAAGAACACAACCAACCAAAATGTACTATTACATCTTTTCATATCTTTAGGATTATATTTTAAATTAATAATTTCTAGCTTACATAAACACACACACACACACACACACACACACACACACACACACACATATTCATTGTTGAATAGTAAAACCTATTATTTTTATTTTTATAAATGGAAAGCGTTGAACTTTTATGCTAATTATTGGATATTCTACTTGAAATAAAACGAGAATTAAAAATAAGTTATTTTGTGGTCTATCCATATCTGTGATAATTGTCTAATAAAAACGACAGTAAACGCTGTTTATTATGAACAGCGCACATAACGCTTACAGTATATTCACAAGGAACAAAATACTGCGAGAACACAACTGATTTGGTGTCAAAGAACTGTCGTCTCATAACTGCAATTTTGCTGTAAACATTTTTGAAAAAGTTAATACATATTACGAGACTGATGACTCAGTAGTAGATTGCCAGCCAGGGGTCACGGGTTAGAATCCTACTTTGACCAACCCGGATCAGCTATGTCGTCGTGGTGTGTCCCTGGGGAAGGCTCCACTGCCACACCTCTAAATGTATATTGATATACTACTCTGCCGTTAAACACCAATAAACTTGTTAACAACAGTTTAAATTTGACTAGTTTAATGTTCAGTAAATCATGGACGAGATTAAAGCAAAAATCCGCACAGTGTAGCAGGATAAACGTTTCTTGAACATAGTTTCATCTCTAAACATTAATTATTCTTCTGTAAAGTATGAACAATTTTTGCTGTTTCTTGTGATTTATGAACGGATATCGATCTTGTATAGGAACAACATTATTACCGGAAAAATCTACCGCTGAATTGGGTGTCTGTGAAAAATCAAGAGTATATTTATTCCGCATTACTTACTAGTAATTAACAGTGGAGGTGACAGATACTGCATCTCCATAGGGACTAAGGACAGACACATGAGATGTTCCAAATGAATAGCCAGCCTGGGCCGTGAGGTTGGTGTAATATGATATGTTGTGGGTCATATTAAGATCAATCCTACTCCTTATGTACGCTGCATAATCTTCGGACTTCATTTTCTGAAGAAGCTGAGGACGGTGAAAAAGAATTTTATAAGGGACATAATAATTCAAAGAAGAAAACAACACAACATTATTTAACAAAATGACTACTGTAATTCTTAGGTTCATAAACCCATATTTTTTCAACATTACATAATGTAATAATATTTAAGAATGACATAATGTTGTACTTCAGGGTGTTACATATAATATCATGATGTGGTACGAGGCAAGGTGTGTATCGAAATGCACTTCAGGATAACAGAATGTAATAACATTTCAGGATTACATATTGTAATTGCACTTCAGGGCGACATAATGCAATAACTCCTCTGGATAGCATAATTTAAGAACACTTCAGGATGACAATGTAATAACACTTCAGGACAGCATAATGTAAAAATATTTCAGAATGTTACATATGACGTAATAATGTGATACGAAGCAAGGTTTTAAAATGCACTTCAAGATGATGTAATTTAATAACACTTCAGGATGACACAATAAAATAACACTTTAGGATGTAAATATGATGTGATAATGTTACACTAGGCAAGGTATGTATCAAAATGCACTCCAACTATCTGACAGAAATATATTGCAGTTTTAATAAAAGAAATATTTATTTCATGTGATAACTAGAATTTTACATCTGTGTGCATTTCTAATGAAATTTATTATACTTGTTTAATATGGTCAACATTTTACTTACGAAGGGAACATAAGAAATGGTGTTATCCTGTCCAAAAACTGAGTAACAAAGAATATACGCTCATACATTTTGATGGGATCAAATAGAGAGTTTCAGAAAATGAAATTCAAAATAATAAATAAAATGTACAAAATCTGGTGAAATTCTAGCCATTCGTTGCAAGTAGTATGATTAGTGTGGGATATACAATCACTGTGTCGATAACACCTCCCGTAACTATAGCAAGAATAGTCAATACCTTATGAACCTTTATAAAGCCTCCGATAGCTATAACACGAGTAGTCAATACCTTATGTACCTGTACAAAGCCTCTCTAGCTGTGGCAAGAATAGTCAATAACTTATGTACCTGTGTAAAGTCTCCCCTAGCTATAGCAAGTCAATACCTTATGTACCTGTATAAAGCCTCCGTTAGCTATAGCAAGAATAGTCGCTACCTTATGTACCTTTACAAAGCCTCCCCTGGCTATAGCAGAAATGGTCAATACCTTATCTATCTTTACAAAATCTGGATCACCCAGGTAAAGTCTGTCAGCATAAGCAAATTTCATGGCTTCTGTGACCTTGTGGAACAACTCTGCTTCCCTCTCAGGGGTTGATATTTCGTCTGCTGTTATATTAAATCCTGACAGTGAAGAAAAAAAAAACTTACATGGTTCTCAAATGATCAAACTGTACTGCAAACGTAACTATTAGTAGATACAGTAGTGATTAAAACGATAAAGAACAAGAAATATATGATTTACTGTTAAAATAACCGCAACTACCAAGCGCAAGTTTATTGTCTCTAACATTTAATTTTGCTTACAGTATTTTTTCCAAGAGTATGCCCAATGTGTTCTTCTAAGCCTGTAAAATAAAGTATTTCGTCATTCAGGACCAATTAGACGTCATTGAAACTCTTAGTGGTATATTAGTACAGGCAGGAGTTGGAGATTTGTTTTTACAAATTGCCTTATGCTTAATTTGAAACCTGAATTGATGATATAGATTTGGTTGCATAAATTAATAATTTGAATGAATAAGGCTTGGATTAATGAGGTTCAACTGTAATTTGCCAAACGATTTGGACAATTTTTAAAATCAAATAACCAACTAACCAAATATGTACTCCACCAACGATTCAATTTTAGGAAAACACGAAATTGTGGCACCTCAGTTAATAAAACTCTGTATAATATTGTTATACATATATTTAATTTATATTGTGTATCTGACTTTTGTCATGTAACGCCTACTTGTTTTTCGTCATAATTCTATGAAGTAAACGAGATGTTTTACCTGATTTTAAGACCTGACCTTGTTTGTGACTTAGTGATTTTTTCCGTTAGAAATTATCAGTTTTTCAGGACATTCGGTTGCATCATAGGCCAGGTGACAGTTTGCATATGCATAGAGATTTTGAAAACAAATTCTTCATTCCTGTTTCATATCAATCTTTGGGAATCTATAATAAGTGTTTGCAGTTATGATCAGACATAATTTGAGAGTAATTATTTATTTAGATTATCCTTTGGAATAACAAAGTGCTATTTGACTTTTGGACTTAAGCACTACACTGGAATTATTAAGGGTTCATTCAAAGACATTCTGGATTATATCATTATAAGACATCAAGACATTTAAGAATACTGGAATTCTTTGGAATAATCTATACTTTTGGACTTGTGAAAGAACCTTTAGGATTATTTCGGATTTAATTCAAAATAATGTGTCTTTTGAATTTTCATTTTGTATTGATGGGAAATAAATTACTTGCTGAATTTTACTTAAAGGTTGGTTCACATTTTTCTGTTACATAGTTTAGGACCTAGAGACGCAACAAGTATGAACTGATGTAAAACTTACCCTCCAAGACATTTAGAATAAGTTCTAGAACTGGTCCCCCACTGGGTGCCCCCAAGGTATAAAGATTGTAATCTCCAATAACGAACTCTTCAGCTGGATAATCCTTTGCCTCATACTTCTTAAAATCCAAATAGTGGAATATTCCTCCTGTAAAATGGTATAACACTAAGGAAAATGTATTAGAGATCAGTTAGTAAAGTTCTAATACAGGGGACCATGCTTAATGCCCTTAATTGGCATACATTCACTATAATAACGAAATGGTGGCATCAAAGGTGCAGCTAGATCACAGCACACAAATCACTGTATCGCATAAATATGTTAAAATGTGCAGGTGCGTGGCAATAGTAGTTCAATTCAGTGTCAATTTTTCTAAATAAATAAGTAGTGATAGCGGATACTTTAGCGACAATGGAACTCAGTCAAAAAGGTCGTAGGAACGGTTGGCGACAAGGGGAATTTAACATGGAGGAATATTGGGACTGTATAGCGTCCAAAAATAGTGGGTCTGTTTAGTGAAAAGGGAAATGGAACAGGTGGGGTGACGTCACGGTACTGGACATTGCCAACAATGTTGCAAGTGACTGACCTCAACCGGGCCAAACAGCAAACAGTGACAGCAGAGGAAAACAAAAGCGGGTAGCGGGTGGCGCGTAAGTTCAGCTAGTTCAGCGGTTAAACTATACGAATAATAACGCTTGGCGGATGGCGGGTAAGTTCAGCTAGTTCAGCGGTGAAACTATACGAATAAAACAATGCTTGCCGGGGCGGGACATATAACTGAATATAACATTTGGCGGGGCGGGAACAAACTTCCGTTCGGAACTAACCAACAAACACAAACATCTCCTGGCTGGGCGGGACAAATCACTGGATAGACATAAACAAACAAATACAAAAACAAACAAGTGAAGGAAGACATTCCTTACAATAACTTCACATATTATCTACTGTCAACACAGAAGAGAAGAAAATAACCCAAAATCTACTATCCACACAGAAGGGAAGAAAAAACCCATTATATACTATCCACATAGTGTAGGGACAAGGGTTTTTTGTGAAGTTAAAAAACAAACACATACACACAAACCTACGAGCGAAAACAAACACACACACACACACACACACACACACACACACACACACACACACACACACACAAACGTACGCGCACGCACATAAACACACAAACAAACGTACGAGCACGCATAAAAACACAAAAATACAAGCACCAACAAACGTACGAGCTCGCATACAAGGACACAAATACAAACACCAACAAACGTACGAGCTCGCATACAAACACACAAATACGCACACACCAACAAACGTACGCGCACGCATAAAACCACACAAATATACACACCAAAAACGTACGAGCACGCATAAAAACACACAAATACACACACACACCAACGAAAGTAGGCGTAGGCATAAAAACACAAAAATACACACCAACAAACACAAGAGCACGCATACAAACACACAAATACAAACACCAACAAACGTACGAGCTCGCATGCAATCACAAATATATACACCAACAAACGTACGAGCACGCATACAAACACACAAATACAAACACCAACAAACGTACGAGCTCGCATACAAACACACAAATACACATACACCAACAAACGTACGCGCACGCATTAAAAAAACACAAATTCACACATACCAACAAACGTACGCGCACGCATAAAAACACACAAATACACACACACCACGAACGTAGGCGTAGGCATAAAAACACAAATATACACACCAACAAACATACGAGCACGCATACAAACACACAAATACAAACACCAACAAACGTATGAGCTCGCATACAATCACAAATATATACACCAACAAACGTACGAGCACGCATACAAACACACAAATACAAACACCAACAAACGTACGAGCTCGCATACAAGCACACAAATACACATACACCAACAAACGTACGCGCACGCATTAAAAAAGCACAAATACACACACACCAACAAACGTAGGCATACGCATAAAAACACAAATATACACACCAACAAACGTACAAGCACGCATACAAACACGTAAATATACACACCAACAAACGTACGAGCACGCATACAAACACACAAATAGACACACACCAACAAACGTACGCAACGCATAAAAACGCAAATACACACACACACAATAATATTTTTTCATTGACTCTCAATTATCGCACCAGTCAAGTGGTGAACTTTGGGGTATAGAAAGAAGCTTTGCAGTCTGGAGAGGATCAAGATTTTAGAGTGACCACCTACCATCCTCACAAGATTGTACGTTTAGCCACACACCAAATCGTCAGTCGGCCTTTGGAAAAAGTGCATCAAATCATAGTAGTGTAGTGTGATACTATAGCCCTCATCATGCCAAAGAAGGAAAATCAGCCTGGGACACTATGGCCCTCCGATTTTTAGACCCCAAAAATCAGCCTGGGACACTATGGCCCTCAGTGGGAATTTTGTATTAGCACACGCTGGGACTGTATAGCGCCAAGAGGAATGGAACAGGTAGGGTGACGTCACGGTACTGATCATTGGCAACAATGTAGTAAGGTAGTACTGTGACGCCAGGCCACCTGTGTCATTGCTATAGACAAACACGAATTAGTCGCGTTCGTGTCTTAGTAGAGTAAGGGTTTTAGATTTTTTGTTTAGGCAAGAAAGAATTAATATCTTTTCGAGGCATATGAAGTGGCCCTGAAAAGGGCCTTTGTCTTCTTCTTCTATTGTCTCCACTTCTTCCACCACGTTCTCACTTTTTCAATAATTCTTTCGTCTTCTTCTTTTCTTTGTCGGGAATCCAGTCAGGATGTCCCAGAGCTCTAAACTTTTCCTGTACCTTCATCCAGTTCCTGTTTAGTTTCTCAAACTCTTCTTTTCTCTTGATGTTTTCTTTGTCCTTTCTTTCTTTTGTCCAGGTCTCTTTAATCTTTTTCACTTCTTCTTTTATTACCTTTATCATGATGTCTTCGCCTTTCTTTAAATTGTCTAAGCCATTTTTGACAAAAGGCCACTCAGTTAAATGGAATATGTCTTCCAAAAAAATCTCACTTTGATAACAACATCAAGAACCTGCTTCAAGGTTCCCACTCTTACAGATTTAGGATGGATGAAGCCTCTCAACTTCTCCACTTCTTCTTCTATCATCCATTGTAATTCATAATTAGCTTCTTTCAGACTGTTCACCAAGTCTAGGCTCCATTCCTTTTCAAGCCTGTCCAGCACGTAGGCTCCATCCATCATCCAGTACCAACTGTCTTTCAATTTGTTGACCAAGTCCATGTTGCCAGTCATTTTTATGTTCTGTGTAGAATGGCGTGAATGACGAGCGCTCTGCTTTATATCCGTGGAGCACGGACGTGAATGAAAACATCCCTTACACTCACTTCACATACTATAGACTATCCTCACCAACGAACGAGCAAGCATAAAACACACACCTATATACTATCCTCACCAACGAACGAGCACGCACAAAACACACAAATTTACTATCCTCACCAACGAACGAGAAAGCATAAAACACCCATATACTATCCACATCAACGAAGGAAGAGATGAAAAACACACCCATATACTATCCTCACCAACGAACGAGCAAACATAAAACACACAAATATACTATCCTCACCAACGAACGAGCAAGCATACAACACACAAATATACTATCCACACAATCGGGATGAGAAGAAAAAAACACACAAATATACTATCCTCACCAACAAACAAGCAAGCATAAAACACACAAATATACTATCCTCACCAACGAACGAGCAAGCATAAAAACACACAAATATACTATCTACACAATCGGGATGAGAAGAAAAAAACACACAAATATACTATCCACACAATCGGGATGAGAAGAAAAAACACACAAATATACTATCCTCACCAACGAATGAGCAAGCATAAAACACACAAATATACTATCGTCACCAACGAACGAGCAAGCATAAAATATACACCCATATCTATTATCCTCACCAAGGAATGCGCATGCAAATACACACACACACACACACACACACACACACACACACACACACACACACACACACACACACACACACACAACAGTAAAGGAGTGAGTGTTTATAGTCACACTACTCTACATTCACACGAATTGGCAAATTGAATAGTCTCTCTTTTCTAGAGATCTGGCTAGAACTGAGAAGGGCTGGTTTTCTTTAGAACTTCAAATGCACCTAGCTAATGGTGACACCTTCCTGGCCTGGCACCACACACGCAACGTCTGCTCCAGTCATTCTCCCAATTGACACGAGTGGTCGGGAGAGCAGACGGGGCTTGAGTGGCTTCACTATCCCACTCCTCTGTTTGTGGAATAGTGAAGACTTGTTGTTCCCTCTGTCCTCTGTGCCAGACCCGGGGATGATGATGATGATCTGGCCTCCTTGTCTCCTCTGCACGTTGTACTGGTTGTGGTTGTGGTTGTGGTTGTGGTGGTCGTACTGTCTGTGGAAGTGTCCTCATTTCTGGCTTCACCTCACACTAAGGTCTCATGAAGAGGTGAGGCAGGATCTTTTCCTTCTCCTTTTCTTTCTTTTTCTTCTCCTCCTCTTCTATCTTGTCTTTCTCCTCTATGGCCTCCCTAGTCAGTTCGTCTAAAAGACGCCTGGCATACTCTATGTGCATTTGGAGTTCCAACAGTTTTTGTTGTCTGCTACTCATTTTTAAGTTGACGAGTCAACGATGGCAGCTACACTGACAATTGTGTCGCTTTATATACTTGAAGCACGGACGTGAAGGTAAACATCCCCTAGCACCCAAATTTACCATCACATCAAACGTGCGGACCTAAAAGAAGCACTCACGTCGACTTTTTTACTTTTTACTTACAAACACAGACAGGCACGATTGGACAAGACAGAGAAAACAAAGGGTGGATTTTTTTACTGACAAAAGAAACGAAGCGCTTATAGACACACTTCTATTTATTTATTTTTTAATTTTAAAAGTTTTGGCAAATTGAATTAGTATGTCTTATCGAGAGTAATAGGTAGCCCTGAAAAGGGCTGTTTTTTTGTTGTTGTTGTTGTTGTTGTTTGTTTTTTTTTTGTTAACGGGAGTAATGGCAATCTTTTTTAACTGTCTAAGATTGCGTCCCCGTCTAGCAGCAGGCTTTCCTATACGGTCTGCTTCTGCGGAAAGAGAAAGAGAATTCTTTGATGTCCACACGGCAGTCCACAAAACCTCTGTCTGGTTCTTGCTGCTGCTGCTGTTGTTGCTGCTGTTGTTCTACTCTCTGCTTCTTCTGAAGTCTGTACTTCTCAGTCCATTCTTCTTGTTCTTTCTTAATTTCCTCTCTTCTATTAGGTCTTGGGCTATGGATAACATCCTGACATTCTCTATCTCTTCAGGTTTAGGTATCAGGTTTAGCCTGACACGATGTAAACTGACGTAAGCTTCGTTCAGCTTGGCTAGTCTGGAAGGCATGTTCATAGGTTGACGAGTCAACAGTGGATGGTCAGACTGGAGAACAGCCCGCTTTATATGGTTCAAACGCGGACGCGACAGAAAACATCCCTACTCAGTTTTAGTGTCGGAACGCTATGATAGCGAATGTCATGGTGAGGGATAGAGAGAAAGTCAAAGAGCATATATTCACAGTGCTTTTTTGAAAACAAACGACAGACACATTTTTTCAAAACACAACATTTTTTATTCAATTAACAAGTAACAAGTAACAAGTAACATCAAACAAATTATTTTTGACAAGGTTGACAACGTTGTGAAATCATGTGAGATTTCCATTGATGGAAATCATGAGGCCATTGATGTACACTACGTTTCCTAGCTAAAGACAAAAGATAGCTATAATGGTCACAAAACCATCGATCTACTTTCTCATCATTTCTAGAAGAGTGACGATCAAAATAAGTCACAAAATGTTCTAAAGGATATCCAATACTGTGTTGATGAAGAAAATACACACAATATTGTCCACACACCATGGAATCTGTGCCTTGTAATTTCACATTATTGTATCGTGTCGTCTGGGCATTTCTTCTCATAAAGTCAATGATATCGTCTTCCAAAGGGGTAATCCATACGAATCAAAATATTCCACACAATTCTCTTGAGGGAAGTAGACGGCAACCCAGTGAGTTCCTGGAAGATGACTTTCGTCCATGTTGATGACATAAGCTTGATGGTCTTGAGGTTTGCGATGAGGTAGTTCATCTTTAGCGCACACGACAGGATTCCAAGAAGCAGTATACGAACTATTGTTCAAAAGGTAATAAAGTTCCCAGGTATCCATTTTTTGTTGTGTTGTTTTTTTTTTCACAGGTAATGATAAGTCATCAATTCAATTCTGACTTTTTGTTTGAAACGATCTGTCAAGTAGCCGTTTCTTCGCCTTGTCTCCGCACTCTGGGCTAAGAGAGCTTCGATGCGATAGATCTCTAGAGTAGTCAATGGAGGGCAGGAAAGATCACGCAAGCCTTTATACCACTCATGCAACACTGCTTCTTCTGAGATGAGACTCCAAGCTTCGTCCAGATACTCGTCCAATTTTTCTTCTTGACTCATTCCCAGACATTTATCGTGTTGAATTTGACTGGGATGATCGTTTTGACATCCATAACAATCTCTCTTACTCAATTTCGTAATTGTATCCGCTAGGTGTTTAGCAAAACAGGACACTAAATGTTGTTCTTGTTCTGGCCATCTGGACTTGACTACTACCTCATCCTCTTTGTCTTGGTCTTGGGGTTCTGCTTTCACGCTATCCTCCCATTCCATGTCCAAAGATTCTCCACTGTTTAAAGAGGGATAGGAGTCTTCCATTGTGTCTAATAGTCTAGAATGACTTCTCTCAAACTGTTGATTTCTATGGTATTATCGAATTCAGCATACAGGATGACGTTGACCGTCTCAGTGAGAGCTTCTGCAAACTGAAGTTCCACACGCAGTTGACCGGATTTTATAGGGTGGAAATGTCCCTCGTCGCTGCCTTGGTCTGGAGTGAAATCAAAGGCCCACAAAGTGTAACCTCCTACATAATCTTCGTACGAAATACCGTGACTAGTGTTGGTTCCTAGTTGTCCGGTAGCTTCGTACAGGGACAAGTACGATCTCAAGTAATTCTTCTGGGCAAAGTTAGGTTCGAAGGGTCTGGTACACAAAGTCTTGCCATCGCGACTGACTTCGATCTTGGACACTCTGTAGTGCTTAAACTGGAAAGGATTTTGATTGTGGGCTCCGTTGAGGGCTGCATTACTGACGATGCCAACGATTAAACGTTTGGGTAACTGTCCTTGGAACAGATGATCTTCGATCTTGGATCGGAGTTCAGCAGCAATGGTGAATGTTTTCACTTCTACACGTCGTATCGGACACTTGGCGGTCGATCTGCTCAATGTTTGACTCATGTCGTTTTCCGCTTTAGGTAACATTTCTACACGGCGCACGTAAAGTCTGGCTTCTTGGATGATGGTTTTGTACTCGTTGGCATGAGCCATCAAATGGAAAGAGACACTGCTGAAATTGAGTCTCAGGCGAATATCCACTCCGTTCAGCAAATACTTGTCTTGCAACCACATGTCCAAATGCAAACGATCCATCAGTTCTAAACTACGAGCTTGCAGGATTTTCCTTCGACGGTTGTTAAAACCCACATTGTGAGGATTGTCATCGGCTGTCAGAGCTGTGTCGTTAAACGTGTCTTCACCTGCGGCGTCAGGTTTCCATACCACGTTAGCATCCAGATGAGTGTTCTTGGCCTCTTTTCCGTACGTCAAGAGATTTTCTAGGTACGCTCGGTAAGGGTAAGTATCCATACTGCTGCTGACCAGTTTGTTATTCAAGTACAAATCCACTTCGCTGAACAAGGAATGCATGAAATTGTTGACGGGAGCTACTCTGGCACCGGCTCCCGGATTGGTGTTGTCTGTTTTGATCACTTTCAGTTTTAGGTACAAGTAACTGCTATTCAGATCGAGATAATCTTCCGGCTGTCCTTTGATTTCAAACTCGATGGGAGATGAATCCGTCAAAAAAGAGACGGGATGAAATTCGACCCATTGGGATTCTTGCATCGTCATCATGGTGGGTGGCATGGCAAACAGATCCAGTTCCGACTTGGAACAAGCACAAGACTCTCGGTGCATCATTTTCTTTTTCTTAATAATCAAAAACGTCTAACTCTCGGACAGTTTTTCTTTTCTTAGACTTTCTAGCTCTAGGGGTGTGAAGTCCTCTCAAGGGGTGTTTTCGTCGTCTTTTTCTGCCTTGTCCTTGCTGTGGCGTCAGGGAAGCAGGAATGCCTGACTCGGCATTGCCCAGGGCATTTATAGGAGTTTCTCGCCCACCCAAAAGGTTTTTGCCCGTTTGAAGCAAGACATTTTTGCCTGCTCTCAAGAAAGCTTTTTTGGGGGTTTGTTTGTCAATGATGACATTTCGGAGAAATTCTTTACCTTGCGTCAACGAGGCATCTTTTAAGGCGTGCAATCCTCGTGTCACCATCGGTTTCAAAACGGGAACCACTGTACGAAAGGCCGATTTGAGCATATCACCTAAACCATGTCCTCGCTGTCGAACGACTCCTTGGTACACAGGATACATGACTGACAAAAAATTAGAGTAATCGTTTTCGAAAATGGAGTTTCACTGTGACTTTCCCTTTGGTGAATGGAATATTTTGTCCCAGATCTCCTTTTATAGTAATGTTGACAGTGTTGAAATAAGACTTACTGACGGGCAAATAGTGAGGATGTACAAATTCGCGGTGAACGTGATAGGTGTTTCCACCTTCCTCGTCAGCAGCCGTGGCAGAATCCACTTTGAAAGGAATGACAGGCAGTAACGGTGCGGATGTGTGTCCCACTACGTTGTATCCACCACATCGGAGTATACAAATATCAAATTCAGTCCTTGGTTCATTTCTTCAGGGAATCGAAAATGTTTCGCGAAATCCAAGTTACCGGTCATGGCTGGTATTTCGTTTCTCATCTTGATCAACTTGGGGTCTCCACCCAAAATGTCATACAATTCAGGAGAACATGTAATGGCCAATACTTGGTCCTCTGAAAATTTCATCATTAGACGACGAGCTATTTTGTGGTACTCGATCGTGACACTTCTTCTGGCTTTCTCCAAGGCTTTACCAAACATGAAATTGAACCTCTCAGCAATGGTGTTCACCAAATGTTGACCACTAAAATAATAGCCCGCAGGAATTTTCAAAACAATAAGTGGTTCGTTTAGTTTTGGGGTCTTGTGATTTCATAAAGTCAGCTACACTAGTGCGTTCATCCATGGCTTGTTGCACTTGTTCGTCATAAACTTTTACCGTCAAAGTGTATTAATTTTCGACGATGTTTTTTATTTGTGTAGGGTGAATCATTTCCACTAAAGCCACTTCCCAATGGGCTTCGTGATCCAATTGAATGGCTTGAGGTAATCTGGCCGTGCAACAGCACAAAGTGTTATTGGGAAACACCTCCATGGAACTGTCACTGGGTAACGTTAAGTAACATTGGTTGTTCATAATTCCACAGTTCTAGTGTCCGAGGAGTCACTGGAAGTCAGTGGAGTGTCTAAAAGAGGACTGTCGTGATTGGATTGGTGACTAACGTTGGACGCAAGACTCTCGTTGTTGCTGTTGTTTCCGTTAGAGGAATATTTCAGAGACGGATTGGGAAGAAGGTAACCAATGCAACTGTTAAGTAAAATAGTCCACAATTGTTTGTCTCCTTGTTGCAAACTCAAATTGGCAATGGCAGCACCGATGACACAATACACCACAAAGACTTGGCAGAAAAAGACGATTTGCTTTTTAGGCACACGTTCTCCATACCACACCCACAAGGGTTGCTTTTGTAGATCTTGCACAGAAGAACTGGGCGACGGAGTGGTCCCTGCAGTAGCTGAGGTTGTGTTGAAGGGCATGATGGTCACTTCTTTTTATAGTCAATGAGTTGCGAAGCGTCGATCCAAGAGTCAAAACTAGGAGGATATCCTTTCCAACGTACTTTGACTTCTTTGACACGTTTCTTTCCTACTTTTCGGGTTCTTCGATCGAGAATACTTTCGATCTCGTACACGTCGTCTTCTTTTTTGGTCACACGTTGTAACTCGGGCAAGTGAAACGTTCCTTTCAACACCTCTCCGTTCATGTCTTCTAATTTATAGACGGGAGGATGACGGCCACGCACACGTTCGGTGACACGAAACAATTCGGTGGTCCAATTGGGTAAGTAACCTTTGTCGAAAGTGCGTTTGGTTTTGCCAATGCGTACCCAATCTCCTGATGCCAACACTTCACCATTCTTAGGGACAGGCACTGTCGGGGACGGACCAAACAGGCGCTCGAAGACGGTCACTTCGTTGTCAGGAGTCACTTCTTGTGGGGCACACCCTATGCTCCGATGGTAAGATTGATTGTACGATTGGACGAGGTGTGGCAAGACGTCGATGTACTTGAGAGTGTGTTGATGCGTAAAATATTTCCACATGCGTTCTTTCAAGGTACGTTGAAAACGTTCCACGATGCTGGCTTTGGTCTCGGGATTCTCGGTGGTGAAAAAATGAATGTCACGTTTCTTCAATTCTTTTTGGAAAGCTTGGTTTAGAAATTCGGTGCCTTTGTCAGTTTGCCATCGAAGAGGGTGACGCCCGCTTTGTTTCAACACCAGTTGGAGGGCTCGCACTAACTCACTGCTCGATTTGGAAGTCAATGGTACGACCCAAGCAAATGTGGAAAAGACGTCAATGACACAAAACAAATATTTGTAACCACGACTGTAGGTGGCTAAATGAGAGACATCGGCTAAATCGGCTTGTCATTGGTGATCAATACCCTCTACTTGGGTGCGACGTCTGGAAATTTTCGTGGAATAGGTTTGTGTAAGGTGTACGTGACTTGTTCTTGTAACCAGCGTTGCACATGAGGTAAAGGGATACTTTTCAGTCGAGTTTTGGCAGACCGATACAATTTCTGAACTCTTCCGTAACCTGCAGGATGGGATGGATCGTAGTAAATGCTGGCTAATACCTTCTCCATGTTCTAATAAGTGATCCAAACTTCACTGATGCTACTCTGAATGGGAGGAGGGGGTGGTTTAGAAACGGTTTTACGTGTCCGATGTGCCACGGGTGTAGAAGTGGAAGGTAGTGGTGGTGGTGGTGGTGGTGGTAAGGGAATGGTTTTGGTCTTCTTTTCTTTTTTCACTTCTGCTTTTCCTTCTTTCTTTTTCACTTCTGTCGAAGGTGGAGTGGACATCATCTATTTAACCCAAGCTTTAAGTTCTTCTCGTTGCGGTGTAGGGGAAGGGTCAACAAGGACGCTGCAGTCTTACTAGGAATGGGAGCTGCTGACGGTGTTTGAACTTCTCTTGCCTCTTCTTCCTCAGGCAACCGTGGGGATGCATCTGTCTTGACCACTGGGAGTGGTAGTGGTGGTGGTAGTGGTGGTGAACTTTTCATCAAGGCCTTAAAATCTTTCAGAATGGGTTGAGCTGTTTCGTCTAAAGCTTTTTGGTGAAAGAGTTTCAGTCGTTGCAACAACTGACCGTATCGTTGCGATTTTTCCGTTTCTGACAAATCGCTGTGATCCATCAACGATTGCAATTCGTGTTGTAACTGGGACATCTCGGTCAAATGAGGATTGGGAGGTAAATGTGGGGTTCGTTGTTCTTGCCAACGATGGTATTCCATCCATCGTTTGTAAGGGACTAAAGCTAGTTTTCGTCCTTCCATCAGATTTCAAGGATCACGTCTGAGATCTTTTGACTCCAGTGTCCTCCTTTTATCTTCTTGGTCTTTTATCTTGGAATTAGGGCTGGTATAATATGTCCCATGGCACTCAGTATAGGTTTCGCTACATTGGTATTAAGTCCTAACAGGAGTAAAAATCCTCCGCGTTGCACCAACATCTTTTTCTTTTGACTAATGGGTATTTTCTTTTGGACCATTTGGCGAAGAACGTGTCGATGTTTGGCTAAGCAATTTTTCTGATGTTTAGTCAAAGGTATTGTGCCTTTCAAGACGTTCAGTCAACATTCGCTCACCGTATCGATGACATCTTTGGAGGCAGTTTGAATGAGTTGTTTCCGCATGGGTGGAGGAGCTTTGGACAGGACAGACAACATGTCCCAATGTTTGACTGAACGAGGAGGCAGTCCTTTCCTTTTCTTTCCTTTGGGGGTAGAAGAGGAATGTCTTTTGCGGGGTGACATCTTTGTTTGCTGATTCCGGGACACACACCAAAAATACACTAACGTCGATGACTTGTCACACGGTCTTTTTTCCTTTTTTTGGGGACTATCGCTTCGTCATAAAGGTGACAATGTGTTTTCCAAAATCGCCAAAGAATCCTCCACTTTGGCGGCTCCTCTTTTTCTTTGGACGAGTGTGTCTTTTCTGGGGGTGACGTCGATGTTTGGCTAAGCGTTTTCTCGCATGACGAGACTGTCTTTTTCTTTTTCCTTTCTGGACAGGAGAACGACGATGAGGTGACATCTTTTGGTGCACAAAAAATACACTGACATCCATGGCTCAACATGCGTCTTTTTATCTTATTTTTTTTTTTTGAGCCTGTCCTTTACCCTTGTGACAAACTTATCGGCTATCTTATCGAATTCAAGGAAAGGGCCAAAGAAACCTCCCTTTTGGTGACTTCTCCTTTTCTTTGGACGAGTGTGTCTTTTCAGAGAGTGTCGCCGATGTTTGACTAAGTGCTTTTTAGGATGACGTGACTGTCTTTTTCGTTTTCCTTTTCCTTTTTGAACCGAAGAAGAACGACGATGGTAACGGCGTACACTTCTTGGAGGGGACATCTTTGGACGTGCAGCAGCACAAAAAACACTGATCCGTATTGTTTGCCTCTGGTCTTTTTTATACTGGAATGCGTCGCCACTGATCGTCTTTAAGCCGTATCAACTTGATGACAGGCAACACACGTCGTGGAGGAGTTCGCAACGGACTAAATCGGGATAGTTCTTGCTTGGACAAATCCAGTAAACTCTGTAACACACCCGTTCTCTCTTGGACTTTGATTTTGGGGGCAGGTACTTTGTGAGCAGCGGCTACAACCGCTAAAGAGGAAGAGGGTGTCACCACTGGAGGAGAAGTTTTTGGAGACACTCTCTTGCGAGTAGAAGCTTTTCTTTTTCTTTTTCTGAGGCTGTGACCTGGTCTTGACACCGTTGCTCTTTTTCTTTTTCTTCTGGGTACGTTTGGGCGTGGCTTTTTTCTTGGGGACGACTTTGGGAGCATTAGGATCCCGTTTTAAGAGGGAACGAATGATGACATCTCCTAGAGAACTGCTACCTCCAGGTTTCAAAATGATTTGCTTTTTGGTTTGAGTGTCGATGCGAGGATCGGCTAGCTGCGTCAAGGCGACTTTGTTTCCCTCAAAAAAACGTTTGGTTTGATGTGGAATCTGAATGATGCGTTGCAGTAATTGACGTGCTGTCACCGTAAACCATCGTAAGACTTCTTTGAGACTAGCTTCTAAGACACGAGCACGTATTTGTGGATTTTTTTGCGACTGATACCGTACAAGGCACGAATCAATTTAATGGGAAGATGAGACTGAAGGGACGTCATGTTAATAATGTGTGAGACAGAGTCAAAGTGACCGAGGTTTTTATAGATTTTTTGGGTGATTAAGTCGACGAAGGAGACATGTACACGACAGGCCCTCCGTCTTGGCACCAATGGTGAAACAGATGGGTACGAAATCGCAAATAATCGGGAGTGGTGGGTTTTAAATCCACGAGTAAATAAGCGTGTGGGGTTTGAGTGGCATCGTCGTACGCATTTGTCAGCCAAGGCGTTCCTAACTGTTTGGCTAACACTTGTACTTGCGATTTATCTCTAGGGCTTTTAAACAAGACCACGTACTGAGCATTGAGACTGATGGTACGATGGGCTTTACTTTGTTGAAACAAATTTTGGGTGATGTAAATGACACTGGCATTACGATGATGCCCTTTGCGCGTAAACCATAGTTTAATTTCTTCTTCGTCTTCTCCTAACATGTCGTCAAAAATAACCAAATGAGTTTGACTAGGGTCAGACACGATCCCATCGTCTTCGCGAGGAATGCCTTCCACAAACACGATGGAATCGCCTTGACTTTCTCGCAGAAGGCTGTACGCTGATTGCCACTCTTTGTAACACCACACGATGCGTTGAGGGGGACGATCGATCAAATGATGTTTATGTTCGATCAAACGTTTGACAAATTCTGTTTTGCCTGAGCCGCGAGGTCCGGCAATGAGCATGTTAAAGGGATAGCGAAGATACAAGGCCTCCCAACTAGTCCGATCTACTTATTCGTCAATGACTTTGACAGTGGAGGAAGAGGGAGCAGAGACAGTAGAGGTAGCCATAGTAGTAGTGAAAGGAATGTCACTTTTGATACGAAGACAGACAAGACAAGAGTTTTTATACTTTTTTCAGGACACGTTTATTGTCATCTTTAAAAGTGAACAACACGAAAGACAAAAATACATAAAAGCCAAATGGCTAAGTACATGAATAAAAGAAACATCAAAACGATCATAGTGGAATATAAACAAGTCTTTGTACAACATTTGTGATGATCAAGAGGTGAAATCGTAGGGTTACTGTGTAATGTTCTGAGAGTCTCTACACTTCTTGACACAATCACACAAGAGTCCTCCCGGAATGGCGTTTCAGGGATGTCGATCACGGTCCTGTCCTGAAGAGAGTGGTTTTCCTCGGTCACGACTTCTTCTTCTTCTTCTGGCTCTGTCACTAACACTGGTTTAAAAGTTACTTTTTTCACGGAACGTTTTAATTTTTTAGGATTACAAATCTTTGGCATAGTGTGACACTTCTTTTTTCTAAGCCTCAAACCCCCAACTTTTCCAGTCAGGTACATCTTTCCAGTGAGGGTGTAAGTCACAAGCTACACACACGTCGTCGTACACATCTTCAGTGCCTAAAAGTTGACGAATCTTGTTTTCCCGTAGAGGTTGAGAAGTATCAAGATGAAAGCGCAAAGCTTTGAGCAGAATGAGTCTCTCGTGTACATTTAAAGGGACCACTTTCATGTTTTTTGGAGTGGTAGGTACTGTTCGTAAAGAATCCACAAGGAATCGGCTGGTAAACGAAATCCCAAAAAGCAAGTCACTAAGACACACACTACACGTCGACCCCAATTCAATGGACACAGTTCTCGTAATAGGTGTTGGTAATCCTCCACTGTTTGAATAGTGTCATTGATTTCCTTCCACGGAATCTGTTGTATCACGAATGATAAAGGTCGTGGCATAGTAGTCTGTTTTTATACCTCTTTTCTCTTACCTCAATCACTTGTCCTAGAGCGAAAGTAATGAACGTAGTGAGTAATTTCTGACCACTGCCATTCCAGGAAACGGTCAAGAATGTCAATAAAATCTTCAAATGTAAATGGTCTAAAGCGAAATAGTAGAACGAACGCGCCCTTGATCCAGAGAAATCGGACTTGTTTGTTGACTTCGGTCAATTACCTCTTGTGAATTAATCGACACAAAAGTTCTAGAGTCACTAATTGAGATTTGGCTCTGGCAAGCCCCTGCCAAATGTCCTTGTAGATCTTCTCTTGCAATTCGTTTAGTAATCTTTGAAGATTATTTTTTACATCGGGTTTAAATACTTATCTAGGGGTTGCCCAATGTTTGACTACTAACCCCGTAGCTAGTTTCTTACACGACATGGTAGACCCACTTCAATGACGGGGTCCCACTAAAGGTAGGTAGTGACAATCTGGAGACCATCGAGCATGTTCCAGGTAAGCGCAATCTTTCTTCTCCCACGCGTGAAGTGACACACCGCAACTGAAGCACTTGACTTTATCCCCTTCAACCAAGTAGATAAATCCAGCTCTAGCTAATGCTTCGGGGGTAGGTCCTCCAAGATATTTTGGCCATTTTCCTTGGAAGGTTTGGATGGCAAACGCACAGGGAACGAATATTCGTCTTTCACAGGTTCATTTTGATGAGGGTACGGTGAAATATGTAGGAGTTTGCTCAGTTTGGGATGACATCCGTAGGGTGGTAGCC
>JAECUM010025265.1:0-47522 GCA_016617855.1 Megalonaias nervosa | reverse complement strand
ACCTCAGCTATAAAACTAGCCAACGATACGTCCCACTTCATGCACAGACAATTTCAAACATGCACTTTTCTCTTTTCCCTTCAACTTTCTTTTGAAGACCTTGAACTACACGTTCTTTCTTCTTGCAAAGAAAATATGCTGCATGACTAGGAAGAAAAGAGGAGCACAAAAATGACCATTGGGGCACAAAGGAAGATAATTATCTCCTTATTTATCGCAATTATCTTTCAGTTGATGCCACTAAAACACTTGTGTGTTCCTTAGTACTTTCAAGACTGGACTATTGTAACTCAATTCTGTCTGGTTCGTCTCAATATCTACTCCAGAAACTTCAGAAAGTTCAAACCACATCTTCTCGGATCATCCTTAGAGTACCACGATCAGAGCACTCCTCCTCCCTGCTATGTACCCTACACTGGCTATCCATACATCCAGAATTAAATACAAAATTTGTTCTCTGTGCTACTTTTCACTGACGGGCTCCAGTCCAACATACCTATCTGACCTCACCCATCTGTACACACCGGCAAGATACTTAAGCTCCTCTTCTGACACTCGTATTCTCATTATTCCCACTATGAAAATGAAATCATATGGACAACGTTCTTTTGCATAACAGGGCCCAGCAATGTGGAACGAATTGCCCACTGAACTTAGACACAACGACACAGTGATTTCATTCAAGAGCGCTCTTAAAACTCACCTATTTCAACTGCAAGAACAGACTTAAAGACCTAATAATGTTTCCTTAACTTAAATATTTACAGCATGTTTTCTGTTTTCTAATTTCGTGGTGCTTGTTTTTATTTTTGTAATCATATCATTATATAAGTTTTTTAAGTGTTGTCAAATGTTGTAAAGCGCTTAGAGCTTCTAAAGATTAGGCGCTATACAAAGTCCTCATTATTATTATTATTATTATTATTATTATTATTATTATTATTATTATTATTATTATTATTATTATTATTATCTCCAAATACATTGTCTGCACATTGGGCTATGTGAACACAAGTTGAATTTGATATTAACCTATAGTTTAACATTATGAACAGTATGGACACAAGGGAAAATAACTGTTGTTAAAACAAAATTATTGATGTTGGGTCTGAATGGACAGAATGGGAATTCAACTATTCCATAGGTTTAACAAGATGGGGCTGTATTGATGAAATGCTTATTTTAAAATATTCATAGATTAAATATGATGGGTCTGTGTCAGCAAAATGCGAATGGTAATATGAAAACAGTGATACCTGCTAACATTCCGAGTGACTTTCCTACACCTACACTAACCAATACACCATCTGGCTGACTATTACCCACATCCCCGTTTACTCATCCCATCGCAGGATCAAACGGGTTGTAAATTCACCATATAGTATAGCTAGAATACACAAAACGACATCTCACATTCACAGCTACATACATGCAATCCTAGAGTGGAGTGAAAAGAGAGTAAAGAGTATGAGTGCTCACACATGTGCATATATATATTCACCCAAGGCGGAAGGAAGCAGAGGGGTTTAAGTTTTAGTTATGAAAGATAATAGACAAAGACATATAAACTCAAAGCACGGAGTTTTGACAAACTATGTAGTATCTTTGTTTCTGATAGTTGTATGAACCCATAAAAAGAATTGTTAGTTTTATCCATGAGAAGGGCTGTCACACCCATCTTAGAAGCTACACCTCCCAGGCAAGACCCTACATTTGTCTCCATCTATTCCTTACCCAGACTTAAAAAGAAACCGAAAGTCTAAAATACCGCAAATCTTTGTCAAACTCGCAGTTCTCAGGTGGAGAGACCTGGCGCTATACTGGCTACTGTTACTGCTACTCAGGTCAACTTCCTAGTTTATTTTCTCCTCTTCACTGTATCATAGCTTTACTGAACCCTTTCCCACAGATCTAATTGTCGCGGCTGCTTCCTTCAGACTTTATCCAAGCTCCTTTAATCTTGCCACATTCATCTTTTATAATACATGTGATTAGCCCGTTGCCCTCTTGCGGTGCCTTTTCTTCATCATTGGTTTTGTATATTTTCTAGACGAATTACGTTGAAAACCAGTCAATACATGTTGGAATGTATTCCAAGACAGCGGTGCTTAAGGAAATATATACAATATTGTCCACACACAAGATAAATTAATGCTTGTAATCTCAATGTCTGAGTTGATTTGATATCAAGTTTGTTTTCATAAAGTATATGATATCGTCTTCTAGAAAATGTAATCGATAGGAATATAAATACTCCACATTGTGGTTATTGAGAAAATAGATGACTACTCAGTGGATTCATGCGTGATAGATATTGTCCGTGTTGAACGTCCTTCAGTTTTTGATGAGGAAGTTAATCTTTATAGGTATTCTATCAGGGATTAGCTGGCGCTGTTCGTTATATTTCTTAAAATACCGAATCATTTTGGCCATGTTAAAATGGTTTGAATCAATGCAATGTTCAAAATTTCGAACGGGGTAAATTAACTTCTAGTCACTTTCCAATCCGCTTTGTGAGCTACTTGTATTTTTTGAGGTAATTGGGACGCGCAGCAATATCTGTTATTGGTCAACGCATCTGAGAAATTTCTCTAGATAATGCTAAATAAAATGAACTAGTTAATAGTATGATCCTTCTCGCCTACATGAAGTCTCTAAAGGAGTTAAAGGAGAATGATTTTGGAAAGCTTCCAAAGGGTTTCGGTGACTGGAATAATTGCGTGTATCGCGCTAAAATTGGCGTAGCTACCATTCTATTATTGTTGGTATATTTCAAGGCCTATACAAATGATGAGTAAAAGAGTACACAGTTGTTTAATCCCTTCTTGCAACTTGCAAATACAAGTTTCCGCGATTCGACAGAATAAGATTTGATACAATTTGATTTTTGAAAACACGTTCTCGGAATTACACTGTAGTTTGTATTTCTGTAGTTCTTGGAAGGATGAATTCGACACAGCAGATCCAGTGTTTACGGAACTAAAGTTAATGATCGTCCTTCCATAAAATACAGGTGTACAGTTGTGATGTCTTCAAGGACCAATAATGTACCCTAACAAGGGAAATCGTTCTCGTTGAACGCGCAATTCTATCATTCTATTTATTGGATCTGACTTTTTCACGAATTGGAAACAACACGAATATGCCATTCTAATCATTGTGTCTCTGTGTAGTCAGAGAAAAAATTCATTTCAAAAATTTCTTTTGCACCATTCGCAGACCGTCTCGTGCTTTGTGAATGATCTGTTTTGCACTGGAGTACTGGACTTCGTAATACAGACAAAATATCCAAGTGTTTAACACACGAAGAGGGCGAGTTCTGTTTTGATTTTTTGGGGGGTAGGCTTGTTGGATGTCTATGCTGCGACTGTGAACTTTCAGAGGACGGCATGTTGTTTGGAGGACCTGAAGAGAATCTGATTAAGACTTTGCTTATACGGGAATTTATCTCTAGTGATTGTTTGGACTTTCGATACCCTCGATAAATAATGTGTTTTCGATGGTGCCAGTTATTGTTTGGACAAATCCATTAAACTTTTTGTAACATTCCTGTCTTGTCTTGCATTTTTATCATAGGTATTTTAGGAATCCTAGCCTCTTGGCAGCTGCAACCACAGTTAGAACCGGAAAATTGATATAGATATGGTTTCCATTTCTTCATCAGGTAGATAAACACGTTTGGCTTAGATTAAGTGTAGGTGGTATCATCACAAACGGATGCTAAGAGGAGGAGATTGTAGCAGCTGTGGATTTGAAGGTTCCAACTCAAGGATTTTGTGAACTACATTATCAATTGTTCTTGAAGACGAAAGCAATTGGTTTTTGGTTTTCTTCTTGGAAAAGGTAGATTTGGCGTCAAAGCACCGGCCCTCCCTCTGGCAACCAATAGTGAAACATATCCGTAAAAGTCTCAATAGAGGCCGGTAGGTGTTAGTTCAATCACTAAATTTCCATGTAGCAATTGAATGGAATCGTTATTAACATAATCCAGCCAAGGTGATGCTAACTGTTTACCCAACACTCGAACATTTTTATCTTGGAATTGCAAACAACACCACATAATTAGCATTGAGACTGGTGGTGAGATCCTGTTTTCTTTGTTCAAATCAGTTTTGAGTGTAATAAGTAATATCCGTATTACGATGATCTCCTTTCCCAATAAACGAAATTTTAATTTATTTTTTCTTCGCCTTCTCCTGACAATAATATATCGTCGTAGTTAACGAACATGTTTGGCTACATTGAGACACAATGTCATCGTCTTCGTGAGGACTCCTTTCCACAAAATATGTGTTCTCGTTGCCATTTTGTGCCCTGAACTGTCTTTGGCACAGTTGAAAGAATATGCCGCTTGGGTTTGCTTGATCGAAAGAGGATGTGCTGCAATTCTAGGATTTGCACTGCTAATGCTTCTGCACTGCGTTTGCAGTTCCATGTTTTAAGTTTGTGCTTCCAGTATAGATGCGAGTCTGTCAGGCGGAGCAATTCTGTTTGAAGTCTTTCTCAAGATTCATGGTCAATGTTGAAGTGTGTCAAGAAGATAACTTTCCTTCATTCAGTGCAATGTAGATGAATTTTTGGTAGGCACTCTTCTGAAATCCTGGTGACGCGGCCTGCCCATATCAACTATGTTTTCATCATCAAAGTGTAGGTGCTTGGAATGCCTGGCAGTCCATCTAAAAATGGTTCAGCTTTTTTGGCATGGCGTCTCTAGACCGTCCAGGTTTGCAAGTATTCAGCAGGGTCGGCAACATACTGGCTTTGTAGACCTTAGGTTTTGTTTGCAGACTGATACATCTGTTCTCAATACATTTGCACGTAGTGTGATAAATGCCACACTAACTTTAGCAATTCTAGTGTTGGTTTCATCATCGATGTGGACTGCACGTGAAAGTGTACTGCAGAGATAGGTGAACTCGTCCACTGTCACGACGGTTTGCGCCACTTACTGTAATGGTAGCATTTTCCTGCGTCTTTCCTAGTGCAAGCTGGTGAATACATCATTGTATTCCAATGAAATAGTTCTATAAGTCCATATTCATTGGAAGAGCCTAGTCAGCTTGTGTGTCATGTGCGAGCCTTCGGTTTTGTAGAATTCTGCCTCTGTAACAGCCGCTCCAGCTGACATGCGATTTTACAGCAGGTGGATTGTTTTCCCAGTTTCAGTCACTCTGAAGAATTAACAAGCGACATGTTGATAGTTACTTGGGGGCAGTCGGTCAATTGCCTCCTCGCTGATGGATGAAGTTTGATTGACGATGTTGTTGAAGTGTTTTAGCTCTCTTTAAAGCTTCTTTTCATTGCCACTGATCAGTTTGGCACTGTAATCACTCAGTATTGGAAATTTTCCCGACGAATGTGACCCTTAGATTGGCATCAGGCATAGTGAAAGATCTTATTATTCCTGTCTGCGTGGAACTTAATTCCATCTGCCTTATTGCTCAGCCTCCAGTTTGATTTGGAAACACCTTGATGTTCTTGAGGGCAGCCGTCATAGAGGATGAAGTGCTATCTTCTACACAGGCCCTCTGTAGCCGATGTTTCTCATTCAGAAGTCTCTATATGGCAGCACTATTACCTCAGATCAATCTTAACGCTTACGTTTGGTGTAACCGAGGATTTTGTGTGCGCAGAAGTACACATACTCTCTGAAGGATGCGCAATTTTGTTAACTCAATCATTAACACACAAAAGGCACTACATTCTATATTCAAAGAGATTGAGGGTCTTTGGAATCCCTTCTTTGAAAAGCACTTGGTAATCTTGTAATTTAGCTGCGTCATTGATATCTCACATGTGATTTTGGCTGTAGGGGTCATGGCATGGCGTGTTTTATCACGTATTCTGAGAAATGTCTTTAACTGTGTTGGCACAAAATGTCTCTTTCCAACTATGATACTCCTTTCTTCAATCAGGCTTTTAATAGTATTACCAACTGTTGTGTTTTTATGCCACCGATGGTGCGCTTGTTCTTTGCTTTTTGCTTTCACCTTAGCAAAGTAAGAATCTTCTCCTGTTCTAAAGTATCGACGCTAAAAGTAATCTTGACTCACCAAGGGAAGGTAGCAACCATTTTCACTATTCATAGTAAGCTGTATGCTAATGCTCCCACTTCACACCACAACTACATTAAAGGTTTAATGTCCAAAAACTCGTAGTCTTCAATGCTGTGCCGAAATTCTGGATCTGTAGAAACATCTGTCTAGTTCATGTTCACACATTTCTAGCACGTGGTAACGTTGACTTCCCAAGGTATAAAATGGTTGGTGAATTTCATGGTAACAATCTTCCAATGCCAACAACGTCAAAGTATTTTTTGTAGTTTTCGGTGAAGATAACGTGTAGGGCATCCAAGAACTAAGCATCCGTTACATTCATACACAGTCTTTTGGCTTTCTAAATGCCAAACGTCTACGGAATAAGTAGCAATTTTCTTTTCTCCACTGTATTTGGCATGTTGTATATATATATATATATATATATATATATATATATATATATATATATATATATATATATATATATATATATATATATATATATATATATATATATATATATGCTTACAAATATACACCAACCAGAACAGAAACAGCTACTCACCCGATCCCTATTCTAACGACTCTGTAACTTCTTTTATGGATGATTTTTGTATGGTCGAAATCGTATAGGGTTCGATTCTTACAGGCAAGGCGATCGGTGCCGTTTATATAATGTAAATAACGCAAAGGTCTTGCAGATATCAACAACAGATTCATTCTACTGCGGTGGTATAATGACTAGTTTTTCCTTACACAATGACTTCTTTCAGTGTACTAATTCACGCGTTTTATACGGTACTGGAATCTTCCTTTAAGTGATCGATGCTTCGATGATAGTGAAACAATTGTCAAAACTTTCCAGAGAAACGTCGTAAAATATCTATATGGGACTGACAATAGACGCAGGCTATTCTTCCATGGAATAACATTCACTTCCGTAGCAGTAGTTGCAAGATTAAAATAAACATCTCCTGCAGGCTGTCTCCAATATAAAGTCCTATTTCGGTCATGTTATTTTATGCTTGAACGGTTCCGCAATGGTGAGACGTATAAATACTAATGTTTGTGTAGATATAAAGTGATGCCTCTATAGGTGCTACACTGTTCTCTTTTTTAAACTGCGTGCTGTAGTTGCGAAGGAGATGTGGTTACTGGTTGGTCAGGTAGTGTGATGGTAAGCAGGTGTATGCGTTGGACAGTATGTGTGGGTGTTGGTTAATACGTCTGGGTGTTGGTCAGTATGATGTCAGCATTTTTCATACTAACATTCGACTTGTACGTATACAAACCCATAATTTTAACCTTTCGACATCTTAGTGTCTCCCTCTCGAGGCCGTACAAATCTATAACGTTAAGCCTATGTACTAATGTTAAAAGTGCTTGCGCTCACATGGGTCCTTTGTCTGAACATAATGTATGAGGACAATATCCTTTAGTGTCCCAATGGGTCTTTGTGAACATATAGCCCCCCCCCCCCCATTATAACTGATGATATACATTTGGTTCAGGCATAGCACTTCTATTTCTTGCATTTGCTTGACATTTTTAAAATAATAGAGAGAGCCAACTCCAAGTGCTTAACAAAGAAGCAAACAGACTATTCAGTTTGGCAAAGTTGCTTTCCCAAGACTACCTATAACACATGCATATATATCCCAGATTATATCGGTTTAAAAATACATTCAAGCTGTTTAAAGCAACATCAAGTATACATTAACATTAATCATAATTTTAGATCATTCAACAGTATTTTCATTTGTGTCTTTCTCGGTGAATTATTTATGGAATATATATATATATATATATATATATATATATATATATATATATATATATATATATAGTATATTACATATATATATATATATATATATATATATATATATATATATATATATATATATATATATACGACATAGATAGATAAAATCGGAAAGACATTTATCGACGTTCGGAGGTAAGCGAGGTTATTTCCTAATCTTAATGTGAATGGGTAGTATGTATGATTCGAGAAAGATTCGTACCGACTGATACCTACCTCCCAGAACGTCAGGAGAGTTTCTACTCTAACAGGATGGTTAGGAATGCTGCATGTACATCTTTTCTCCGCTGTATCAATGATTCTATGTAGCCCCTTGGTGGTGTCTATGGAAGATTTGTCACATTTGACACAAATCTCAAACTTGGAGTTAGGACATATGCATGCAGTGATTTCGGCCAGCGTGGAAGAGATGAGCTTTCTAACCTCGCTGCAGAGTCCCTTGTCAGGATACTCTCCTACAGTGGAACATCGAAACATGGTTGCTAGGATGACATAATCATTCTGAGCCAGTAAAAGGTTGTGGCACTTATCAACTTCAAACTCGCAGCAGCCATAGTAGAGGTGATACTCCCCACCTTCCTCTTCATGTGCCGGAGTCCACTTTGACAGGAATGATGCAATTAGGCGGTGGAAAACCCCTACATGGATGAACTTTGTTTTGGACGCAAAGCAAAGGGTACTAGTCCTGGTCATGCCCTCATATGGCTTTGGATTCTTAACATGGTCTGGTGCAGACTTGTAAATTACACAAGGAACCCAGTAGTACTCTTTCTGATCCTGGGAACACTAAGATGATATAACAAAATTGTAAGAAATGTTTTTCACATTTGTGTCCAGAACATATCATAATTAATTTTTTTTCAAGTATATAAAGCTGGGAATTTTTTGCTTCTTGTTTTTATTCAGTGATAATATTTTGTAAGGTACTTAAATGAATGAATATGGCTTTGGAATGTGTGGGTAAACTTTATTGATTTGGAGGCGCAGTAAGTTAATCGGACTAGTTAGCCCAGGGTCATAAATTTAATATCCATCAAGGCCATCCCATGTCGGCTGCTTCTGTGTGTCCTTGTGAAAGGCACTCAGCTCTTATTTCATGTGCCATTAAAAAATAAACCAACCAAGCACTTGTGTAAAATTACAAGGAAACAACAATAACCACACTGACTGCTTTTGGAGACTAAGACCGAAAACATAAATTTATGATACTGATCCCGTAATTCATATTTGTATCCTAAATTTTATTCTTTAGACAGCAACCGTTATACATGTGTGAACATTAAAGTATCTACAGATCAATTAGATCATCTCCTCAAATGCAGATTTCAGGATTGATAATAAAAGTTTGTTTTATTTCTCTTCCTTGTATATGTGTGCGTGTTGATAATGTAGTCTATCAGTGTGATTACGTTATGAAAGCATAACCTGATATAATGAAAACAATTCTATACTTTTAAATGTGAATGCATAGAGCAAAACGTGTTTTAAGTGACAGTTTTACCTCAACACTGTCATCCTGTTCCACTGATTTTGCAATGATGCTTAGCTTTTCCATCAAATCTAGCAGATGGTCCCGGTGTTTGTGAAAGTCTTCATGTTCACCCCCTGACCATATATGGCCTTCAAATCAAATGTTATAAGAAAAAAAGCAGCTGGTTACAATCAATGGAAACCGAAATCCTCCAGTAATGGTGTGACAAGATTGCAAATCATAGTTTAGTCTGAAGAGGTATCTTCTCCTTTTGCTGCATCTACCGGTAACTTTATTGATTCAAGAATGGGGTTCGCAGTGGCTAAGATAATGAGCCCGATGCTAAACAAGAACACTAACGGAGGTGTAAAATCTTCTTGCATGTCACTAAAATCTTGCTTCATAGGACGACGTCAACTTCTTATCAAGCATTATAAGTAATTTTAAAACATTACAAAATCTAACCTCACTAAAAAGAAAATGAAGCAAAACACAGCAATCAGAACAGCATGGAATGGGTGAAGGCTGCCTTGTAACTTTCTAAAAGTGATCGCTTTAACATATTTTGAAGATTTCTCGGCAGATCATTGTTCACACACCCATGACTGACCTGGATGCTTTTATAAGAACGTTCCTGAATCATGGCTTTTGAAAGTTTGGTTAGGGTCCAGCAGAGGAGAAAATAGTAAAATGAAAATATTTCATAAAGTCATGTTAAAGTTGCAATGATATTTCATGTGTATAATCCTATTCATCTGAAATAAAAAAATATAACAAATATAATTAGTGATTGTATCCATTGTGCATTTGTTTTACTCTGAAAAATCTTGCCACAAATATTCTTGCTTGGTAGAACTTCTGTTCAATAAAGTTAATCAAAAACGTTACATAATCGCATTATGTACCGGTATGTAAGTATACCCTCTACGAGATATTATGGTTTCAAAATGCATCGTTGTCAACTGGTGAACCTAATTGTAACCTGAAGAGATCATTATCTTCTGGAAGATGTGTGATGAACGTACCTGTGAAAACGCAATGTTTTAAGTCCACTTGTGAAAGAACTCAAGCAAGATGGTGATTGATCGTTAAACATTTTTACCTAATTTCTGAAACTGAAAGCTACATTTTATATTGATCGTTAAATGCTGCAAACATTTACATTAAAAACAAAATCATGTGATATATGGAAATCTTTTTGAACGTGGTATTACCTATGAGAGATTTGGTGAGCCGACCCGTTTCCCTGAAATCGTACACCTGAGGATATAACTCTGGATCTTCACGCACTTGCAGGGGTGGTGATATCAGGATTTTGACACCATCCATTAACCACTCTGGATCAAGTACAACTTTTTCTCGCAGTTTTTGAGTGCTATAAAGTCCCAATCGTGGGAAAGATTTAGAGAACTTGATAAAACTATATTAACATTATTACTAAACAAGAATATCTACATAAGAACTTTGGTATCATTGATCGAATAAATACACGCTGTAAAGTGGGGAAAATTGGTTCAAGCTTTAAACATTCATGTGTGCTTGTGATTGTATTTGTATTATTGATAATATGTTTTTTTTAAGAAATTCAGAGAATTTGACAAGGGAGCATACCATAGATAAAAGGTCTACAAATGTCTAGAACAATCAAGATGGTAATCGACATATCGAGCACTGAATGTCTATGAAAGCAAGCTGTAATATTGACATGGAAGAGTAGGAAAAAAGATCGATTTATGGATCGAAAACATGTAGGACTGCTTAAGCATGAACTCCTCATATGAAATCTTTAAAATCAGTTCATCTTACACACTGACAATCACTTCAAGCTAATGAACATACGAAATTTAGCATAAACCTGGATCATTAACTAACTTGACGAAACAACCGGCATAAACAACCGGCATAAGCACAAACAAGGTGAAACGAAGCCAGTATGGGCCCTTTGTAATGTTAACAGAGCATTTATGTAGCATTGGGTTTTTGACTTATTGAAAGTTTCAAAATAAATAACATAAAATGACATAAAATAAATAAAAGGTTTACCCATTAAAACAATACAAACATTCAAAGATTACATAATCAGAAAATGTACATGATGTAGGAATATCTAAAATGACTTTGTATTGAATGTTTATAGAAATAATTGTTTATTTATACCGATGAATACAATTATCAACATTCCCACACTGTGAACTGCTTAATTTGAATTATGTTTTAATAGTGTTTTACAAATAAAAGTAGTTACGGAAAAAACACAATATTCCCGAGGTCATGCTCAAATCTGAGAAAAACTTCCAATTCGTCTGGTTTTTCAATCTTAACGTCACTGAAATTGTTGATTTCCTCCACATGACTGTACTCAATAATCTGCAGTGGAAACAAAACATATTGCAGTCCAATTTCAAAATGGACATATCTCAGTTGAAGATATATAGTTCCCCCATAATTCATTCTCTAAACATTAAAACATAAATAAAATTATGAACTACCTGGGCTAGAAAATGAAGCAAACATAGAACTAATGATTCCTCCTAAATATTAAATGATGTTTTGGGAACATGTATTAATCACTTTAATAAACTTAGAATATATACTATAGAGTCGAGTGTCAGAAAAATATGCCCCTCATATTTTCCCACCATCTTCATGTTTCTATTTGCAAACATTCAGAGCACTAATATAACCACATCCGTATCATTTTTTATCATCGACGTCATGGCATTGACCAGGTAGAAGTCAATATTTGTTCATTTGAATAAGTTATTTACTCTGTAGGCCTCCCTAAGATACCTTCAACTTCAAATCAATACAATATTTTATGAGAAGGAGCAGCAGGGAGGGTGAACAGACAACTTTGTCGAATCATAACCCATTAAGACAAATTTGGTATCAATCATAACCAATTATGGTCCCAATTATATAGATACCTCACTCCCTTACACACAGTGATCCGCGTATTGGTCGACCCTCCCTGCTGCTGTGGTTTTTATCCAAATATTGTATCAAGTCCGTTACGATATCTTGACCTCGGATCATGCAAATTTATTGTTATAAAACCAAACGGAGTAGCTTGTGGTTTTGAAAAAAAGTGTTTGAACTTAATCATGTCCATATCCCCTGAACACCAAGTATAATAAATATTTTGCAGCGTATGATTATCAACTCCGTTAAACACAACCAAAATATTGCAGTAATCTCTGATTACTTTTGGAATTTGTGTATAACGCTGTGTAACATAAATCACGTCTATATTTTTATGTCTACCTCGAGAAAATATCCTAGCTGGATTTGATTGTTTGTCAAACATGACATCATCGTATACTACTTTATTAATACTTCCATCCAGATCATCTACAGATGGCGCTTCATCAATATCAGTGATAAAATCAATAACGTCACTGTCTTCATTCAGCAACTTTGCATTTTCATTAAAATCTTTAAGTACTTCATAGTATCGCTGATCATCCACGGATGGTGCTACTAAATATAATTTATCCTACTTGAGCCATCTCATTATCAGATTAAGCAATAACTGTGTTTTGCCTGATCCAGATGGACCTATTATTATCATTCTGATAGAATTCGGTAGCTCTTGGTGATGCTTTACTGGTTCTTGTTTTCGTGTTGCCGAAAAGTCAATTATATCCATATAATAAATAATATGAATTTATATTGTGTTCGATGCCGTGCAGCCACGTCAACCACTGGATTAACAACAATAATAACAAAAAATAAAAAGCGTGCACTGACAGGTAAATGTGAAAAGTGTGGCACAAAAAAATACAAATTTATTTCTTACAAATACAAAGTCGGCGGTGACGCTACTACAGCGTTGGGAAAATTACCAGGATTACCGTGAGCGAAATATCCCGGAGAAAAACACTTACCGGGTTATAATTATTGTGGGCCTGGGACTCGTTTAGATATTCGTCTCGACAATCAAGATCAACCGCGACCTGGAGAATATCCCGTAAACAAGATTGATCAAGCATGTTACGTTCACTATATTGCTTATCGAAGTAAAGATTTACAACAGCGACATCTCGCTGATATCAAATTAATTCATGCCATAAATAATATAAAAGATAAATCATTTCGAGAAAAATTAGCTGCTTTTCTGGTGAAAGCTGGTATGAAAGGCAAAATTATGTTAGGGGCTGGGTAATTAATTATATGATTATTATAATGGAGTGTATTTATTATTCCCCGAGAGGATATTGGAAGGGCAAAGCAGCGATTAGTAAACTCGCTGAAGCTGCAAAGGTTTCACGTGCTGTTGCTGCAGCGTGGTTAGCACGACAAGCAATATGGCAAATTTATCTACCGCCACCTAAAAAATTCAGTATGCACATTTTGATGTCAGCGTTCCCAATGAAGTTCATCAAGCAGATATTTTATTTTTACCACATGATACCATTAAAATTGATAGACGTCAATCACGCACATACAAATACGCGCTAACTGTCGTTGACGTTGCAAGTAGATATAAAGAGGCAGAACCATTGTCGACAAAGACAGCAACTGAAGTTGCATCTGCGTTTGAACGAATTTATCAACGTGGTGGCCTACGATGGCCACGGTTGCTACAGGTTGATCCTGGCAAAGAATTTCTCGGTGCAGTATCATCGTCGATGAAAAAACATAATGTCAAAATCAGACGAAGACACACCGAAATTCATCGTGATCAGGCAATCGTTGAAAGATTTAATCGAACATTTGCTGAGCGGTTATTTGGATACCAGTATGCAAAGGAAATAATTTATACAGATACAAAATCTCGCGAATGGGTTGCTAGATTACCAAGTGTGATAGCTGCGTTAAATAATGAAATTACTCGTGCAACTTCTATGAAACCTTCTAATGCAATCACAAAAAAATATATACCAATACAACGACGCGAATCTTCCTCTCAACCAGTATTAGGTAATGTGACTGTCAGGCATTTATATGAACCTGGTGAACTTGAAGGGGGTAAAAAAAGAGCAACTGATCCTATCTAGAGTGTGACTACACATAAAATTTCTAGCGTGGTTAGATCTACTGGTAGTCCTGCAATCTACAGACTGGATTCAACTGCTCCTCAGCGTGGATTTGTACGTGAACAATTACAAATAATTCCTAAAGACACACAATTACCACCGCGTTCACTTTTGTAAACTAGCACCCCGACGTCGATTACATTCAAGACAGGTCAGCGTCACATTATCACGTGTATGACCAAGATCTCTATTAATTCTATCCACGGTAAATTGTTTTGGATTATTACAAGAATGCTTCCACAACATGTGACAGTTGCAAATTACACAACGATTATTCTGTCGTTGTTTAAGTGTTATAATAAATTCAACATCGACATCAAAATCACGATTATTTTTTTTGTCACATTGCTTATAACCAAATAGTATTTTTCTTATTATGCTAATAACTTCAGTGTCACTGACAGTTTGATCATTATTTTCTGTGGTGTCTATGATAACTCTGTGCAGTTGAGATATTCTCCTGACTCTAGATACTGCTAGATAGACTAAATTTGACAATCGGTTCTGTCATCGACAATCCAGATATTTGTATCAGTAAAAGTTAGCCCTTGTGACGAGTGGATCGTTATAGCATATCCCATTTTCCACGGTGAGTTATTCATACTCAACGCGCTTTCAACAACATCAATGTCAACCAGAACAATATCATTCAATACAAGATTTTGTTTTTCATTTGTTCCTGGAATATCAACTTCAATATTCTGTCGTCGAGTATCTACTGGGCGATAACATAATGGTACAGGTAACGTTGAAAATCTTTCCTTGTGACGCAGAAATAATTTTTCTTGTAATTCATCACGAACTATTTTTCTACTCGCAACTATCAAATCATTTGGTGTCCACAGATTCCAAAAATCATTTACAGGAGTTTCCGGAATTATTTCACGCATTATCTCACATTGTATTTTATCTGGCTGTAGTCTGATTAATCTTTTAAATTCTTTTAGGGGGTCATCAATAGCTCTATGATCACCATTTATTTCTTCGTAATAATCCACAAACGATTTTAACCACTCGTGCGGAGATTGACCAACGAAAGGTGGTGGTTGACCATGATCGCCGCACATAATTATCGCAGTATTTTTTTGTCAGTAGCCAATGAAGAAATATTTTTAATGTTTCTAACGACACAGTACAAATCTCATCCCAGATGATAAATTTGGGAATATATTTTTCACCCATCCCCTCAGGTGTCCACGTATCTCCGCACCATCTGAAGAAACTATGATAAGTTTGAGATTTTACTCCTCGTTGTTTTATTTCTCTTGCTAGTCTGTGTGTAGGTGTCAACACAATCATATCTAAACTCAGAAATAATTCAATCACACGTGTTGTTTTACCAGATCCTCCAGGTCCACTAAGATAAATAGTTTTATGTCTAGCCATGGGATCGAATACACATGGTGATGTTGATACTGGTGTTTGATTGTCATTACCGTAATATATTTCCTCGATATTAACATCTGCTGATTCAGAATAATCGAGTATACTTTCGTGTTTTATTCTCTATGATCCCCATTCGCCGCTACCGAGTAACGGTTTTACCAAATCTAAATATTTTTTATCCACATAAAATGAATCCGTAGCAACTCTAACAGCGTAACAAGGAAATCTGTTGATCATCGATAATAAATTTATAGAAACATAAGCGAGCATAGAAGATCTTAAATGAGTAAACTGCGGTGACTCACCATCAATATAACTCACTACTGTACCTAGTTTAATTCCGTTCGACAAATAAGCATTGCTTCTGCTTATAAATGTTCCTTTGCTCGTTGTATCAGTATTTATAAAATCTAACTCAGCATCATCCATGATTAATCTTGTACAATGTCTTTTATGATCATACGAACCACCTTGAGTAAATTTACCGATTATTTTTCTACCGAGATCTTTTGCAACTTTATTTTCATAATCGATTGTATCCCAATCTGTCAGCGGCGAATGTTGTTTTTGTTGTGGTAGCCAAACTTGTTTCTGCGAATGATATGATATAATAGCTTCACTTACACTCAACGACGTTAAAATATTCGCATCAAGCATGTACCGCAACAGCACCTTTGGAACCCAATGTCGCTGAGAGAAATGTCTACCAAACCACGCATAAACGATAGGATGAAGATTATTACGAAACTAAAATGATTTTACACAAGCGAATCCAGTTAAATCAAAATCAGGTAATGGTCCATCTACCGACACTCTCGTCATTTCGTGCGTGGGATGGCCGAATCGATCAAAATATTTAGAACACTCTCCGTATCCAAGAAAACTTCCAGGATAACAAGCAACCATATCAACGGATATAACTTTACGATGATCGTATTTGGTATTCCATAATCCGCCATGCCCATATTCGACACAACTACGTTGAACATCTTCAAGGAATTCTGATCGTGTCGGTGACCATGAATTTTTCTTCTGAGCAAAGTGAGCCGCAACTGATGGAACTGTAAAACAATTATTTAGTAATTGTTCAACTTCAACATCATCAGAATTATATTTCAGTGCAAGATTCTTCATTTCTTCGTGGAGAGATGCTCTACGGTAAATATCTCCGTTAGGTTTTACAAATTGATCGTAATATGCGGATTCTGAACTCTGAAATAACCAAACAGATACAGGATCGCTCTTACTGATATCACTGATAGCATCGAATATATAATCGTCATAAAATCTAACTGTCCTATCTCGTGGAAATATTGTTACAGCATCGGTCCATGCATGTGCATTATGATCAATGATATTGTTATTGGAGCTCCTCTTGATGGGTATTTTTACTTATATAAAATCTCTCCGATCAGTGTTTTTACTGTTATTGGAAATTTTAATTTCTTTTCTAGCTTAGCAACGTCACTGATAGATGCTCCGGTATCTCTAACTGTTTCTGCCCACTCGTTTATTTTTGTGCGTCTTATATCTGTTAAACCGTTTCCCCGTACTGCTTTTGAGAAATGTTCCATGACACGCTCAGCTACACAATTTATTCTTGAAATTTTCATTGGTTTGAGATTATCAATGCTGGGTTTATTATTTAGCGGATATACTGCATATATAACTGCCGTGACAGGATATTCTCGTTCATAATATGGTTTATCAATACCGGTAAGCACACCTGGCTTGGATTGTTTATTTAATGTAACAGTATTATTTCCAGTATGAAGTCGTACAGGTTCACGTTTGTCACGAATAATCCAAGTATCATTATCTGTCTGAACAATAAATTTTACTAAAATAATATATCTCTGATTGTCGAGGTAGTTAAGAATATTTTTACCTCGCTCGTCACTCATTCTAGCATCAACAACAACACCTTAGTCATTCATAATCCTGAATGTGGACCAAGTATGAGCCGTACCATCATTGCGAAATTCTTTTTTGCCTTCACGGATACGATCGGTTATATCACTATTTATCAAAGCCAGATCTTGCATCAAAAAATTAAATTTAGATTTTGGTAATTTGTCAAGATCAAATCTTGCGGTGGAAGGTTCAATTATGGATAATCTCTCAAATTCCTTCATGCTATATTTAAGACAAATATATATGTTTAATTAAACTTTAATTATATATATATATATATAATGATTCAAACAAACAACCAATGCCGATGGCTCATGATTGGATTTTCAACGCCTTGTAATAAATCATGCGTAAATGAATTCTGTGGCCAACACATGCAAAGTTTCCGAAGAGGTAGTCTAGAACCAAAACCGTGTTTAAGATGCGGTGTTGGAGTCAGAGGAGAAACACGGTTATGTGTAGCGTGTGGTGGTAAAAGATACAGAGAGCTGAAACGATATTATGATAAGAAGTCGTCAGGTGAGTCTCCGTCAAAAACCGCTGAAGACTATCTGGCTAGATTTCAAAATTATCATTTAGACAAATAACATTATATATAAATGGAGCAAATTTTTGTTCAACATCCTATAATTAAAAATTATGAAGCTTCTCCTGATGGTGTCATTAGACACTGTCAACGAAAAACACCAGTTGGTACTGTTGATAAAGCTGGTTATTTTAGATTTACTGCCGGGGGAAAAAGATATCACTCACATAGGTTCATCTTCGAGTGTTTTCATGGGGTCATCGAAGACGGGCTTGTAATCGATCACATCAATTCAGACCCGAAAGATAATAATTTATGTAACCTCCGGGTTGTTACACAGAGTCAGAATAGTGCATGTGGAAATGCTGGAAAATGTAAAATGTTTGAAAAAGGGTCGGTTATATCCATAAATACAGATACTGGTGAAGAAATAATTTTCCCATCCATGTATGCGGCTGGTAAATATTTTAGTATTCACCCGCGTGCGGTACAATTTGCGGCGGATAATATTACCAAATCAGCTTATTCAGTCAAATACGATCATAAAATTATATTCCGGTATATATAATAAAGCGAGAAAAATCCGTCATCACTGATACAGTAATCAAGTAGTTGTCTCCCTTTTTTTGTTATTCCTTATACATATTCAGTGATAAGAATCCGTCCCGTCGTTGATAGCGTAATCAGGCAGCTATGATACTACAGCCTAATCTTAATACTTAAATATCTCTCCAGTCCAGACATTTAACGTTGTGGAAATATTAATTGCAGAAAATATATCCTCAAACAGAACATAAAAACCTCAGCCGTGATATTATATTGTACACATATAGATCGCAGCAGACGACTCTACACTAAATGAATCTACGCAGTTCTGCAGCGGGCGGAATATACCAGAACAATATCGATCCAGTGCATTTACTAACACAGAGTTCTGGCCGTAACAGTGTTACAGTGTTTTAATAAAGCAGAAACGGCAGAAATATATAAAATTGCAGAATTTATTCAGAATCAAAATATTATTTCGGTATCCATGACATTGTTGGTGACGTTGTCACTAGTGACACAGTCAGTGACGTAGTCACCGGTGAGGCATTGTGAATATTTATATACTTAAATTTAACTGTATATTTGTAGAGCTCCGATGGCCGTGTGGTTAAGGCGTCCGAACTTTGCTCGGCGTGCGGATCCACTAGTGTAGACTCTCTGCGTGTTCGAGTCTCCAAAAATGCTAAAGATATATTATCTTGCATTCGGCGACAGATGCTATTATGTGGGGGAACCCGGAGAATTTCCTCAAAATCCACAACAGACAAAATACACTCTCCTATCATATCACCCTTGTGGTGGGTGAACTTTTGCACTCCCCGGGGTTTGTGTATGGGGAGAGAATGTACAAAATCTGTTGGACTTTGACAAGATTCCCCCGTCATCACCATTTGTATATATTCATGCTCATACAATCATCTATATGTTTGTGCCGTCCAAAAAATATCATCAAAATCATAATCATTTGTATATATTCATACAATCATTCAAAAACAAACAATCAAAAAATCATATCAAAAACAGTCCTCGCTGAGGACTATTACTTCAATTTTTATTCAGAATATATTTTTATTTTTATCTGATTCAGCATATATTTTTATATTTATCTGATTCAGAAATTCTTTTATTATAATAAAATTTTATTTTTTATGAAATTTGGTCAGATTTTCTGAATTTGATGGGCATTATACCCGTCAGTTTGCGAAAAGTGTACAGATTTCATGAATTTGATGGGCATAATACCCGTCTGCGTTGGAATTTTGTACAGATTTCATGAATTTGAGGGGCATAATACCCGTCAGTTTGCGAATTCTGTACAGATTCTGTAAATATTTTATTTTTTATAAATATTTATTTTGATTCAGATATTTTTATGAATTTTGTGCAGAATTCATAAATTCTGTACAGATTTTATGAATTTGATGGGCATAATACCCGTCAGTTTGCGAAAAGTGTACAGATTTCATGAATTTGATGGGCATAATACCCGTCAGTTTGCTAATTCTGTACAGATTCTGTAAAATATTTTATTTTTTATAAATATTTATTCTGATTCAGATTTTTATAAATATTTATTATGATTCAGATTTTTTATGAATTCTGTACAGATTTTGTGAATTTGATGGGCATAATACCCGTCAATTTCCGAAAAGTGTACAGATTTTATGGATTTGAGGGGTATAATGCCCGTCAGTTTGCGAATTCCGTACAGATTTTATGAAATTGATGGGCAATGTAACCATCAATATTGTGACTTTGGTCAGATTTTCTCAAATATTTTATTTTTATTCAGAAATATTTACTCAGAAATATATTTTTATTTAAACAAATAATTTATAATATAAAAAATGATGAATCACGAAAACATCACATCAATTATTTCTGCTATTAAGAAATTACAAAACAGCGGCGTGAAAATATCTGACCAACGTGATCCTGAAAAAATAATGAGTGATTTTGAATCATTACAATTTCGTAGGTCAGAAAATAGATACACCGTACCCGCCGATTATAGATTTATAAAGATAATCCAACAGGCGATGTTACGATCGCTGGCGGCAATCACTGATACGCAAGTGAAATTATTTGTTCCTCTTTCACGGGCCATCGAGCGGGTTAGGTTAGAATTATCTCACGAATACGAAACGAAGCGACTCGTACACGCTTGTATAAAACAGTTGAAAGATATCATGGCGATGACTGAGTTGATAAACGAAGATGCGGAAGAATTACTGGCTAAAGATGTCACTGAGAGTGACTGTAGTGATTGTGTCACTAGTGACAATGAAACTAATAGTGTTGCATCAGAATAATTCATTTCTGACCCGGTGACGCAGTCACTAGTGACACAGTCACTGACGTTGTCAAAGATAAAATCACGGAGTAAAAAAAAAATAATTATTTGATATTTTTTTTTTTTTTTTGCTTCTCGTTGCGGAATCACTCTACGATCTCACATACAAGTTTATATTTAGCGACTCCGACCTAAGATCGAGCAAGTGGCCAGACTGGTCAGTAAGTTTGAAATTTATCCGTGATAAGAGACGACTGTGACATTTCATATAAACAACGTTGATCGGTTCTGATACAATCAAATAACCTGGAGGGACTTGAGGGGTAAATGAATAGAGAATGTATCCTTGTTCCGCAATACCATTGCGGTGGTTGGATTTATCAGTGTCCACTTGATAACTGCCGTCGACGACGTCACATACTAGATTGACAGCGATCGTTGATGTTATATTAACGATGCCGGGGGCGACATGACGGCCGCCACCCTATGGATCATTATCGTGTCGAAGAATACCTGCTGGTGGGGATATTTTTCTCCATGATTCAAGAATTTTTGGAAAATTTTCCATGACAATATTAATCATTAATTGTTAAATTTCGCCGATTTTACGTCTAGTATATACTTCTTCGTAAACTTTCTCAATTGCATCTTCCGCATTTTTTGGGTCTCTATGATGTTTATACGCATTTTTGACCAAAACATATTTAATATATTCAAAATCGAATAATACTGAATTCAGATGTTGAATTATTTCTATGATATTTTTTTTCACATCATCACTGTAATAATATGCTAGATCAATGATTAAATTTTTGAAATTGGTCAACACTCGGTTAAATTCATCTACGATGATTGGGATTGTAACATTGATGATACTCATATCCCATGTTAAACGACCGTCTTCACTTAGAACAGGAATTTCTGCTTGTCCATCAATAAAAAATCTATTAATACCCCACGGATAATTATTTCGGTAATCTGGAATTTTGATGAATTTTCGATTATTTGTTAAAATTTCATCTTGGCGTGGTTGTGACGGACCTTCATATGGAGGCGCGACATCAGGCCAACCTAACACTGATCTAATCGAAGATTGATATATATCCACGGCTTAGTCCGGTGATAATATTTCAATGGCTGAAGACAGTGTTGGCTCGTGGACAGTAATGGCAATCTTTGATTCTTTTCCTGTGATGGATTTAATTCTGCGTTGGAATTCTTCGTTGATCTGTTCTATTTGATAACTTCCCGTTGGAATACCAACCACTTGCCAATCAGGAGTTCCATCGGGTTTGTTTTTATTTGCAAATACTAATGAATTATTCGGTTGTAGTCCACCAAACGACGCTGACCTAATGTTGGGCCAACTATAATAAACCCGTAATTGCGCTAACGCTATCTCGGATGCTGGTATTGCGGTCGGATAATTAATACTGAATTCAGGCGAAGTTGAACTCGCCGATATCATTGTGGTTCTTACCGGAGCAGTATTAGTAATGATCTGTTGTAATAATTCCTGAGATCGCTGATCGAACGATGTCATTATTATACTATTATTGTTTTAAATCCTGTTCAGAAATTTTTTCATTAACGACGACGGTGACTGTGTCACTGACGTTGAATACTTCATTGTAGATCTTTATTGATATACTGAATTCTTCGTCAGATATTATTCCGTCATTGAGCGACGAAGAAATCAACGATGATAATTTAGAATATGCGGTCGTTGCTGTGTGTAATTTCATCATGTACTCGTTCAATTTTTCATTCGTGCACTTATTTATCTTTTTCGCGATTATATTAAATATTCCAGCGATCATGGTTGACAATGAAACAATGATTGTTGCAACTATCGGATCTGTCATCGTCGATAGCGATGCTATCGTTGACAATACTACGGCGGTTCCAGCAACTAGCGTAGAAACCGAATAAACCATGATATCAACGACGGTTGCACGTCTACGATATTTGTTTATTTTTGCTGTATAATTATCGATGATGGTTTTTAATTTATTCTGCCATGTCGTTACTTGATCGCATCTGTATCTGTTAACGTCTATCATTATACTTTAGTTGTTGTCGCTGTCTAAGACAACGGAGGTGTTTCAGCTACAAATTCTATGCACCACCAGTAAGACGCTGTGGTTAATTTTTTATCATCTGATACCAGCATAAATGTTTCTTCGGTGTCTTTATTTAACACTACAGATACAGTCCCAGAAAAATTATCGGTTGAATAACGCCATGAAAATGTAGTAAATATTATAAATTTTGCAGAACTGAACACGGACAACCTGTACACACCGGTTACTTCTGCAGTATGTTTAATAGTGTTATTTTGCGGTGTCCACGTCGATGATCCTGATGATACCGTGTACACGATATTGTTAGCTCGTCCGTGAGGAATTTTAATCAGATTAGTTTTTTGAACGATATTAGGAATTCCACTGAGAATATCGTTGAGTTTTTTTATTAATGTCAGTGAGTTTAATATCAATGGTTAGTGGACTTCCAAAAAAATCATTAGTGGTTCTGTTCACGTTTCTGCGAAAATTCATATATAGTTGTGAATGATTAAAAAATTCAGTTCTAAATGCGGTCATTCCATCATTGATCGTCGACAACGAAGTTGTCATCGAAATATTGTTATCGTCTACATATTTCTTCGTTGCAGCGTCGAGATTATCCTGCGGCTCTCCAATGTTGGTAATTTTATTGTTATTCATGTTAATGACGCCGTTCATTATATCACCGGTTTTTAACAATCGTTCACTTATGCTATCTCGGATTGACGACGGACTAACAACACTAGGAACAAGTTTACCCTCTTTATCATATACAGCAATAAGACCTTCTCGCGATAATCGATTACGAATAATAATATCGTTGATTGAAATATTACTTGTCTTCAATTTTCCTTCACGGTTTTGAAATATAACAAGTTCGTTTAGATCAACGTTGGCAAGATTGAGCATGTCAGATAATTCGTCGTTGATCTGTTTTGTTAGTCGCTTGAGTAAGTCTTCACCTGGTGCTTGTTGGGTTTTAGTTTTAGCTGATCTTCCGTAAATATCTACCATTATAGGATTAGCGATTATTTAATGTATATTCGTGTACAACTTTATGAGGCGGTTTCGTTGATCTTGATTCAGCATCAAGTACTGCTAGTGCTTCGCGGCCACATATTGGTGGATCCGTTAATGTTTGTGTTGGTAGCGTTGAATACCAGATTGGAATATTTTGAAATCTGCCGACGTATTTTAAAAATTCTTTTGGTGGCGACAACCCATACGAATCAAAATAAATAATTCCACGTGGATCAATGGCGTATGCGACCCAATGAGTGCCAGGCCCCGTTGATGAATCAAGATTAATAATACCTGTTTCTGACAGTGCCGGATTTTTCGGTAATTGATCACGCATAAAAACACCTCTAATTTGTTTTATATTTAACTGATTAGCGGCGTTGATAAGATCAAAATTCGATAGTGGAACTATCGTTGAATCCCTGGAATTCTTAATCTGCGCCCCCAAAGGCGAGGCCGAGGCCCTGGAAGTCTGAGTCCACGTCCGACTCTTCGTCGTCGTCTTTTTTTAATCCAATATATCCACCTGATGCTTTTTTAATAGCTTTTTGTGCTGCGATTGTTGCTGCACCACTAAGAGCACCTACGCGGCAGTTTTTGCAATAGCTGGTGCAGCTGTAGCAACAGCTGGTGCGGCTGCGGCAAACAGCGCCGGTAATGCAGCTAGAAACGGAAATATTCCGCCGGTTTTAATAGAATCTTTAATGGCGTTCACGGAAAGATTTAATCGTATTCCTTTATTGGCGTATTTAGCTTCGTTGAATCTTTTAAACTGACGCTCGGTCAACGATAATTTATTTGCACTGGACATTTGATCGTGTTTTAATGTTACTTTTGTTCCACATCGTGATGCTAACGGTGATTGTAATCGTTTAATCTGACCCGGGGTCAGACTGACACTAACATGATGATATGACATTTATAAAAAATGTACTGATTTACATCAGCGTTTGCATGTTTTCGACGGGAGCATCAACGACTCTCATGCGGCCACCAACACCTTCAAGTATCATTGTTTTATCGGATAATATAACAGCGATTGCTCTGTAATTATCAATAGTTCCTCGCGTCACACTAGCTCGAAATGTATGTCAACGACAGACTGTCTGGTTAAATCTAAATGTTCCAGCAAAAAGTAATAAATCGGATACAGCGTTGTAAAATCTAACTGTGATATTTGTAAACCAGTATCAATATTTTGATCACGTCCCATAAACGACATTAGTCGATGATATGCAAGTGCTACATGATTTTGATCAAAATTCAATAAAATATCCTCGGATGGTTCTTGATGCCCATTTATTCTCAGCGACACTTCAGAAACACCGAGTTTATCAAATATCATAATGCTACGTATTTGGCTATTTACTCGTGCATTATTTTGAAGCGCAACAAATATATGTCGCGATGCAGAAATACCTTGTTGTGATGCTATTTGCCATGTAAATAAACCATTAATGTCACTCTGAATAGCATCTGTGGTTGTTGTTAGCCATGACAACGTTGACTTGCCGCCGCTAGCAGTAAAAGCGAGCAACCGATCTTCGAAGGTAATTGCTGGGGTCATTACTGGCATCCACAATGAAAGTTTTGTTAGTACTACTTTACCATGAAGTGCTCTAGTTGCATTTGCGTCAGTTCCTTCAACGTGCCATATTGCATCATCATCCGCGGCTTTTCTTACAATTACAACTGTATGCTTAAGTCCGAAGATAACTTTTCTAACATTTCTGCAGAATCCAAAGATGTGTGATAGCGGAATCGCACATGAAAACATTCTGTCTTTTAACACTCCTTTACGTGATGCAAATCTTAAGTTGAAATTTGGGTTCACTGATAATACTGTGGGAGTTTCTGCGGTTCCTGCAGCGTTTCGTACGTTGCCGATGGTTACGTTTTTGTGAACTGGATGATCAGAAGTGTCCTTGGAAAACATCATAGATGGACCAGCTGATCTTGAATAATCGTCGCTGTATCGCGCAAGACCAAGTATTGTCGTAGCAACGTCGACATCTTTCTGAATAGATTCAATATTTCTTCCATCGATCATGTATGTGGCACTGTCAAACAGCGCCATGATACCATTGTTGACAAAACCAAAACCAACATCGTTATCGTATTCAGTATTATCCGCTTTAAAAATTTTACCTTCAACTTCGATAAATGCTTCAGCGAGTAAGAAATGCCTACTCGTATCTTGAATTTGAAGTTCAATTCGTCCATGTTGATCTGGCATTCGAGCATCGTAAGAATAATATTGATAATCACGCACAGAATCATCCTTGATAACTGGCGCGTCCATGTCGAATGCGGGATTAGATACACGTTTAAACATGTCATGTTATTGATCGTCTAATACGAAGACCACTGTGGGGAAGTCCACTTCGGGGCAGCCCGCTGCCCGCCATTAAACTTGCTGCTAGATTTTTTTCCCCCTCTTCGGCTGACTCTGCTAGTTTTTGATTTGCGGCTTGATTTATTACTTTACTAACACTTGCAGGCATCGCTTCAGAGCTGGGTAATTTTACGGGTTGAGATTTTCGTCGTATTAATCGTGATAGTCTATCCTTGATGGTAGAAAATACTTTACTAGTAACGTCACCAACAGTACTAATACCTTTTTCACGAATAACGTCAGTAGCTTTCATGCCTAATTGCTTTGCAATCGGTATTGCTTTTGGAGCGATTCTCGAAAATAAACCTTTAACAACATCACCAAATCCATCCCCGTAAAATATCTCGTATACAGGCAATTGTCCATTTACCACCCTGACCATGATTGGTCTACGTTGATTAGCGTGTATGATCATCTATTATAATTAATTATTTAACTGTTTAATCAGTGACTTAGTCGGGCGACCTTCAGTCGCTATAATAATCATCGATAACTTCATTGATGAGAGACCGATGCTCGTCAACGGTCATGATGCCACCGGTAAATAATCGTTGACAAATAGATGTGATTTCGTTAATAATTTAAAGAGAATTATTACCAGCTCGTTTTCTACCAACAAGAATTTCTAATCTATCTACGTCAGCTACAACACTATTGGGACAAGTAACAAGACCACTTTGGAAAGTTTCACTTTCTCGAGCATTGATATCACTCCGAGGCAGCCCGCTGCCGGTTGCACCTTTATCCGAACTTAATGAATCAGGGACATCTGAGAGTTCTTTTGTGGGGGAATGAAATGCTTCATCGCTGGATGATGATTGTTGCTGCACTCGCCGTTTTGGCGGTAGTGATTGTGCTTTTTGCTGCTTCTATTTTTGTTGTTGTCGTATTTGTTGTTGTTGTTCTGGTGGTAATTGTATAAACGAAATATAATTATCTATCATGTGAATATATTCTATATATCTTGGATCATTGTTCCGAGCTTGATCAACGTCGTAATATATACGAAATATCCATTTGTACCAATTTTCGCGACTTATAACATCATCAGCGTATTCAGGTTTTAAAAACTGTTTTCGGTTCTCATAACCTTTCACAGCACTTACAGCTATTTGGTTTATACTTTTGGCCTGTCTGATATCGTTAACAACATCTTCGATGAATTTATCAGACAGATTAACCCTGGCTCGTGCTTCTGATTCTTGTTGAGTATCACCTTCTGCTTGATCTGTTTCTTGAGTTGGCTGAGCCGCAGCTATTTCAGCGGGAAGTTCTCGCAGAATTTTTTTCGTCTTTTAGTTCGCTCCGCTATTGTTTTAGTTTGTTCCGCTGTTTCTTTTAACACAGGGACGATACCTTTAGTGGTTTCAGTGATAGGTTTAAATAATTGTTCTGCGGATTCCGTAAATTCTTCTTGTGTTTGTTGACGCTCTTGTAATTGTTGCCTGACAGAATCACGGACAGGTAGATATTTCTTAATTGCTTCTAGTCGCTCTCGAGCTAATCTTGCTGAGTGAGCTTCACCGATCATTATTATAATGCAATGGTTTAATTACAGCAGCAGGGAGGGTGCGACCAATACGCGGATCACTGTGTGTAAGAGAGTGAGGTATCTATATAATTGGGACCATAATTGGTTATGATTCATACCAAATTTGTCTTAATGGGTTATGATTCGACAAAGTGGTCTGTTCACCTTCCCTGCTGCTGAAACAGTTGTAATAAAGAGCATAATAAAAGTGTATGGCTAGTGTGCCTGTCAGTATGGAAAATACCAAGGTTCATAATCTTAAATGAGATAAGGGTCCAAGTAAACGAAATGTTTTCACCATTATTACCTTAAACAGTAGTTTCACCTGTATTTGACATTTATATATGTAGTATTAAGTGTACACTGGGTACTACTTTCATACATATTAAATCCTCTTTTATGGCAGTTTTAGCTATCAGAACGAATCCACAACAGACAAATGGTTGATGATTTGATTATTTATGTGTTGAACTCAGCTATTTATCTACTTTTCATACAACTGCTCTAAAAGTTCGTTTAATCAAACACCCTTACAAAATTATATTTTGCTGACCCTGAGAAAAGAAACGAAACATAAACAATGAAAACAACAAAAAACACCAAACACAAATAAAAGTCGATCTAAATCTATTAAAAATATGGTATATACCTTTTCACCTCTTCTTTTTAACTCCATCAGCTTTTGTTCAAGAGCCAACCATCTGCCTGGTATTTCTTCACCCCAATAGTCTTGTTTCTGAGCCAACTCGACTATTCTCTGTTTTAGCACATCAATATCAGCATCTGGTCCAAAATTGCTTAAGGCAAAATATCCTTGCAACAGATAACGTTGGGGCCTCTCTTTCAATATCCTTCTCACACCATCAAAATACCCTTCTTTTGTTTCCTTCTTCTCTCCCTTTAAAATACATTAACAAAATTTACACTTTGCACGCTAGAAATATAATTTACCTCTGACAGAAACAACCAAGTAAAATCAGTGCGTTTAAACATTCATCAACCCAAATGTCTTATTGCCTAACTGTTGCAACTTTATCTAAGTATAATTTCCAGAGTAAAGAATGCTCCAAACCTACGTTCAGTACAGAAAGGTTGTAACAACATTATGTTATCATTACAATGTATTTAGTGAACTATGTGCATATCTGTATGGTCATAAAGATGATCTAAACTATCTATCCAGGCCACTGTAAGTTGTAAGAATAATTACAGTGGCACACATTTTATGTGATACGTATGATGGTTCATGATCAGAGGAATTAATAAAATAATCGACTGGGTTTACTACTTCTACGTAGCCAGACACACTATGGGAGGAGTACAAAGAACCATTATTACATTTTTCGTCATTTCTACAACATAAGTCATGGCCGTTATAAACTGCTATCAAATTATCCTGTGGTACTGACAATTACCCTTGAAGGAACATTGCAATGATTTTAGAAACTATAAGGTTTTAAGCCACATTTCTCATTTTGTAGAAGGTACCTAGTCGAGTATAAAATAAAAAATCGTTTACATGTATGCATCCAAACATTCACCACATACGATGTTCCATGTATGTTTCTTTTCAATATATGTATCCAATTACTGTCACCTCAGTTTGATCTCATTAAAGCCCCATTTCCTTAGCGCTGGAAAATTGTTATATTTAAAAGTTCCTCAAACAGTTTAGATGGAATTAATGAAACCAAGAATATTAATCACGCCAATAATCTACAATTAACTTTTTGAGAGATTCAATTTGCAACCTCGTATTCTTGCAATGCCAAGCAGTAGTTTACAAAGATACCTGCTCTATGTGACATCAAGACATTATATTTCTCCTACTGGAATATGATGATACGTCAGTTCCAATTGACAGACATAGGTACAAGAGACATTTCATTGTAATTTAATTTAACGTCTGTGCCCATGTATGATCAGCATTGTTCACATACATTTGGTACTTTGTCCGAGTGTGTTGCAACCAGAATTACAGGAGGGTATTTTTCTTCTCCACGGTGATCTTGTCCGTCTTTTTCTGCTTCTCGCTGTAAACTTCGTTCACATCGTGGACTTGCCTCGGCTGGTATGCCATGAGAGTATATGGAATTGAGCCAAAAGACAGCATAGTCTGCAAAGTAATAAACCAAACTGTACGCAGATTGTTCGCCCTTGAACTAAACTAATTTTAGCTGGTTACATGAAATATGTTTCTTCTAGAGATGTGTTAACTTTACCGAATGAAGTAGTCTTAATAAAGCTTGAATACTGTTTTCATAAATCCTGAGCAACTCATGAATGTTGTTGAGGTTACTATACAAGTTTACATGAATATCATTCTCTAAGAATGTGAACGACATGATACACTTCACCACATGTTCGTATGTCTCCAACGGTACGTGTTTTCTTTGTTTGCGAGACTCTAGTCAGGTGTCCTTTCAAGGAATGATTCGCAAGCATGAGATTATACAACAAAGGCTATATATTTTGACACGGATTATCTTTTTGCACCATTTGAATCAAACAGGAAACAACTAGAAATGTTCTCGTTGAATAAGGATGCCTCAGAATGGTGATTGTAATGGCTTAACGCAACATTTAAGAAGGATGTGACATGCGGGTGGAAGAAAGATAAGTAAGGGTAGCATAACTTATTTTGAAGCTGTCGCTGAGGGAAATAAAAGTATTTTTATATGTTTGAGTTAGCATGTTCACAAGATAAGTGCAGTGGGAAAACTCTTTCTTATGTCCTTTGACACTGAGTCTAATATCATTGATAGTAGATTCCTGAACAATTCTCTGATATAGTCAAGACATACCTAGAAACTAATGTTGGTTAAATGCATTATTTAGACTATTTTTATTCCCAGTATTTACAGGCTATTATAATTCAAGACCACACATTATCGAGCTATCTTATTAAAATAGTTTTCTGATATATGCAAAACTTGTTATGACTAAAGGCCATTTCAACGTGTGTTATCATATTCATAAGCAGTTACAGATACCAACCTAATTCAAGACAATGCCGGTGCCGACTCTCATATTGCTCATTGAAAAACAACTAAAACCAAAATCTGGTGAAAATCCAGTTTTAAATGTACATGTCACTGTGTTCATAAGTTCAGTGACCTTTGACTTGATATCAGGAACAATTAGGTCTGGTGTACATCAGTTTCATTCAAGACCAATTACATATTGCAGGAACTGCTTTGGTGAAAACACAATGCTCAGTGATAACAAGACTATTGCAATTTCCACCATATGTTTATCAACATGGAACTGGTGGCCAGCTCAACCCCAGTTTTAAGTAGAATAAGCTAGATAGCATTACTGAGTAGTGTCTAGATTTTTAAATGGCCACTGTGGTTGACATGTTGGCTAGAGGGATCAGATAAACACAAGTTTAATTTTGGTATAGTGTTCTATTTTAAACGCCATGTTGATATGAACATTCATTTAGGAGATAAAACCATGAGACGGTTTTCAAAATGGCTTATTACAAAAGACACAAAGGCATTAATTTCACATAGGACTTAATGAATATTGTAATAAGTGTTGTTGTGAAAAACTCATGTCGATAAAATTCTGGAGAAATAGCCATACTAAAATGTCTCTCTATGCCATTATGTCAGCAATTTTGGAAGGCCATATTGGTAACATTCACATTTTGGATCAACTATATATTATAAGACGTCTGTTGCTAAAAACTACATGTCAATATCTGTACAGGAAGAGAATCGAAAAGATAATTTTAAAGTAGGTTGCTTTCCAAGCATTTCTGTCAGGTTAGAACAATTGTTTAGGAGTATTGATAACCAGATATTCAAGCTGGCTACAATAGCAACCACTCTGCAAGGTTAGATCAATATTTTAAATCGGACAGTAATATAAATAGATAGTACTTTAGTGAAACACCCCATCTCGATTGGACCAGCGGTTCAAGTAGTTAGGAAATAATAAATTTTCCAACTGTTGCCAATATTGTAGACTAGATACAAAATCATTTTCATTTACGACACAACAACAAATCGCTTAAAAAATTCTTTTAGAGAAAATTACCATCTCAATACAGTAGTCTTTTATAAGAGGGTTTCTCAACCAACCATTTTTTGGGGGTATTTGTTGGTATTTGGAAACCAACAATTTAATATCTCCTTTCCAATATGGCTTTCGTTATGGTTGTAGCACGAATGATCATCTGGTTAGACTGGAAACATTTATTCGCGACGCTTTTATCAAGAAGGAACATTTAGTATCGGTTTTCTTTGACTCGGAAAAGCCTATGACACGACATGGAAGTACGGGATACTAAATGACCTGCACGATTTGGGTCTAAAAGACCGTCTGCCTTCTTTCATATCAAACTTTCTTTCAGAAAGAGAATTCAAGGTACGAGTGGGCTCCACCCTCTCTGACATGCACGATCAAGAGATGGGTGTGCCCCAGAGCAGTATTTTATCTGTGACCCTTTTCAACATTAAAATCAATAGCATCACCAAGTGTCTGGCTCCTGGTGTGGATTGTTCCTTATACGTTGATGACTTTCTAATATGTTACCGATCAAAGCAAATACATACAATTGAAAGACAACTTCAGCAAAATATCAACAAGATTCAAAATTGGGCCAATACTAACGGTTTCAAATTCTCGAAATCAGAAACAGTATGTATGCATTTCTGTCAGTTACGAAGACATCATGATGAACCTAAACTCACTTTGGACGGAACACCTATCCCAATTGTTGAAGAAACAAAGTTTTTAGGTATTATCTTCGACAGAAAACTGACTTTTATTCCACACCTGAAAAATTAGAAAGGTAATTCTTGAAATCTCTAGATTTACTTAAAGTAGTAGCGCACACTGACTGGGGTGCTGATAGAAAAGTCATACTCAGTTTATATAGAACGTTTATTCGCTCCAAACTAGACTATGGTTGCGTTCTTTATGGTTCACCTAGGAAGTCCTATTTGAATATGCTTGACCCAGTTCATCATCAGGGAATAAGACTCACTCTGTGAGCATTTAAGACATCCCCGTGTGAAAGCCTTCTCGTTGAAGCGAACGAACCACCTTTATCACAACGTAGAGAAATGATTTCCGCACAGTATGCTCTCAAATTAAGATCAAACCCTCTGAACCCTGCTTTTTCGGCTATTTTTCAACCCAAATACAAAACTTTATACGAAAATACACCAAACGCCGTGCTTTCCATTGGCATTAGAATATCACCCTGCCTCGACAGTACCAAAATTGATCTTTCAAAAATTCAGAAAACGTACATCTCCGAAACATACCCCTGGCTACTCAAACAACCAAAAGTACTTTTTACGTTACACTATGGAATAAAATCGGAGACAAACCCTTCCATCTTCCACGACTCTTATCACAAACTCCTCGCCCGATTTGAAAACTACACAAGAATTTATACTGATGGATCAAAAGATGAGGAAAAGGCTGCTGCAGCCTTCGTTAGTGGAAAACAAACAACAACAGTTCGCTTGACAAATGGTACATCACTTTTTTCAGCCGAAATCAGAGCAATAGACCTTGCTTTGCAATATATTGAAAACAAACGTATTTTAAACAGCATCATCGTCTCCGACTCACTATCAATACTTCAGTCACTACATAATAGAAAACTGGAGAACCCATTATTAGCCAATATTCTCCTTAAAAATACTAAGCTGAGTCCCTCCTACAATATAGTATACTGTTGGTTACCCAGCCATATCGGCATTAAAGGTAATGACAAAGCAGATCGCGCTGCTAAAATGGCCCTATCTCTTGAACCATCTGATTTTAAAATACCGTGTACTGATTTTAAACCTAGTATCAAAGAATCTTTACGTCAGAGATTGCAGGCATCATGGAATGATGCCGTGAATAACAAATTTCGTGCCATCAAACCAACCCTAGGAGAATGGACTCATTCTTACAGAAACATCCGTAGGGAGGAGGTAGTCAATGCAAGAATTCGAATTGGTCATACGTATATAACCCACTCGCACATGCTAAAAGGAGAAGACCCACTAGAGTGCATTTCTTGCAATGAACCATTCACCGCTAAGCACTTTATGTTGGAGTGTTTCGACCTCCAACCTACGCGCGATCAGTATTACAATGTGCATGATATTAGGGAGCTCTTTGATAGAGTCAGCGTGGATTGTATGATAGACTTCCTGAGGGAAGTAAACATTTATTACAAGCTACAGCTTTTATGCTATCACATTGAGCAGTTTTACGCGATGTATATACCGTCCCTTAATTTTAATTACCTTTCATCTGTCTCCATTAACATACACTATTTACATTACCCGTTGATCGGGATGTTTTACTTATTTATTACCGTTACCATCTTATCGTTTCAGTTTCTACTTTTACCACTTTTTAACGATCAAAGATATAATTTTTGTATGGCGCTAAATAGCCTAACAGTGCTGGTGCGCCGTAAAAATAAATCAACCAACCAACCATTTTTTTGAACTTGGACGACAGCATTATTTTACCCACCCCCACCCCGATCCACCCGTGTTAGTCTAAACAAATACGAAAACAACTTTTTTGAAGCAACAGCGTCGATTTTATAATCAATTTCCTAACTTGAGGACCTATCATGAAAATCATTATAGTCGTCAAACAAGATATGGTTGGCTCAGAAGAAAATCCCCTTATATAAGACTACCACGATTTTTATTTTATACTTTCCAAAACATTTAGTTTCAAATGTTTGGTTTCGTATCGCTGGTCGATACGAAACCTTTAACCACTTTTAAATGATCAAACATATAACCTTTTGTGTGGCGCTAAATAGCCTAACAGTGCAGGTGCGCCGTAAAATTTCAATCAACCAACCAACCAACTAGCCAAGTTCCAGTATCTTTGAACCATATAATATTTGTTGTAACATACCTCGAGTAATCTTCATTAAAAGACAGAAGGATAAGAATAGTACCTGCTACTGGGAAGTGCATAGAAATATCTTCTACTGTTTGAATTGCTAGTTGATATCTTGCTCTTTTAAGCAAACTCCAGCCGTTATTCATGAGTGTTGTTTGTGTATCAATAGCTATATTAACAGGTGGATTAGCAGTCGTTCAGAATCTACCTCGTACTTCAAGTACGGTTTTATTGTGCGGCGACAGAAACACATCTTCGTCACATGTGTTAAAGGTTCGCATGCCCATCTTATCAGGCTCGTTTGAATTTTCTTCATGATATTCGATATACTCAAATTCTTTGTTGAGTTATCTATTGCTATTTTCTCGTTAAGGTCAGGGTAATTTTTGAGAGACATTCTTTATTTGTTATTGTTAGACAAAATCGCCGTAGGTTGCAAAATAATCAACTAGAACGCCGCAATATCTGGACGTGGTCTACTTTTAGTTACTAATTTTCTAATAATTTGTTCGCCGGACGGAGATAGTAGGATTTTATATTGTTTCTATCAACGCCGTAACTGTCTCTAATGTTGGTGTAATTTCAGAAATTGCTTGTTTTATATCTGCTGTATTTGGCAGAGTACTTGGCACTCCGCCCTTGATTTTATCAACAGTCTTTTTTGTCCGACAGTTGTACCCGCCGCAGATGCATCTCCTGTTGCAAAAGCTTTTGATGCGTCTAACGCAACAGGTGCTATTTTATGAGCTGTTCTCCGCATTTTTTCAATATTTTAGAGAATATGCTTCCAGAGAAACCTCCTACGATTTTTCTATTATACATTTTTCGCTGTTTCATCTTGTTATACAAAACTGCAAAATATCTGGTTGATTGCCAAGTACAGCTTCAGTCAAAGGTCTAAAAAGTCTAGCAGTTTCTTCTGCTGTTTGTTCTTGCCCTCGAAGTCTTTTGTTCAACTTTTTTCTTAGATGCAGCTCTTGTTGCAACAAATTTCTTTAGAACATCTATTCGTTTCGTTTCCATTTTTATAAGTATCTGTTAGATTAATTTTCGGATCACTCTAACAATCTAAAACCTTGTCTATTCCACATCTAAACATGTGATTTCGATCTCGTGCTAGCTTATCAAATAAAAAAAATTTTGTTTTCTCTGGCCAGCAGCGGCGTGATAAAGTTAGCAAATTTATCTTTTAATACATCTCCGCACTGCTCTCGCGCTATATTTTGTGCGTCAACATTGTCGACTAAAGCAAATAATACAAAACAACCTGTACTTCGTCACGTGTGTTAAAGAAATCCTGTGCTAGATAAATTGCATTACAGTTTCTATTGCACGACAGGGAAAAGTACGAATTTATCTTATTCATTTGGCTGTTGCTAAGCTGGATGTCATGAAATACAATTATTTTATGCTCGTCAGAATCTAGCTCGGCAACTGGAATGAGATGTTAGGTTGTTTTATGACATAAATATCATCAGCAACACCAAGTTCACTTTTTAGTTGTTTTTCGTTATACTCACTAAGCAGTTCGTAGTTGTCCTGCTGTGGATTTATTGTGTAGATATATACCCTAATATAGCTGAAGATCTCGTTAAGTAATAGATTCATCAGCAGATTAGTTTTGCCTGATCCAGTTCGTTCGACGTTCAGATAATGGCAGTCTGGTAGGTAGTGGTTGTGATGATGTTTGATTATTCGCTCCGTGTCAAAGTTAATTATGCTCATTCTATATATTAAGTATTCACAAAATTTTATCGCGCTTTAAGAATAAGAATGAGCTATTACACAAATTTTGGTACGTAAACTGGAAGCTCAACAGAAGAACAAACAGCAACTACAACTGGCGCAGATTGAATAAATTATCTCAAAATATCCAGAGATACAATGACAGGTAACTTAAGTATGCCTGGTCAGTGATTGCTAGACCTTAAAACAATATATCCACCTATCAACGTAAATAACACACAAGCTGTAAGTTTTGTTCATCTGAAGTATATGATAAGATTTTCTTGCTGATCCTGTCAATAAAAATCTTCGTACCTGATTGAAAAGGATTCTGCTGAAAATACCTTTACTATCTCACCTGAAATAATTACTGAAACAGTTTCATAATGACAAAACAAGAAATAATCCACTTCAATCATATTTCGTCAGGTCTCTCAGACAAGTACCGGGATGAGCTGATCAAATACTGCAAGTACTCTCATAAAACCCTTTACTGCGTCAAACGCCCCAGAAAATATTACAGCAAAATAAGAGGCGTGGTAAACTACATTCCTATGTTATTTACAACATCGGAAATAGGGTCAGCAGCAGGAACAGCTAATACATTACTCCTGTTAGTATCAGGGGCAGGTATTGTATTTTCAGCAATAAATTTAAAAAAATGAGCAAATACGATAATAAAAATACTTCGTGTAAATTAGCAATAGCTACCTATAACAAAATTCTTAATCAACGTTGAGGTTATCTCAGAGGTAAGAAGTTTTTTTATGCTAGATCCGATACAGGAACTGCGAGTCAAAGATGATTTGCTTATTGATATGATACCGAACAGAGTTGTGAAGTACAAAAAAATATTATTCAGTAAATTTTGTGTGAAATATAAAATATGGAAGATATTATAGTAGAGGATACTACGTTAAAGATGAAACGAATTCTTTTCCGAGGTAATCATATGACAATTATGTTTGACAATGGGAAATATAGCACGTATTTCACAAGCAGAAATAAGATAAAGTTGTTTCTTGTTCGCAAGGATGATTCAGATTATTTTAGTAAGATTGCTGGGGTTGCAGATTCGCTTCCTGATGTTATTGATAATCTCTACAACCCGATATATCAGAATAAATATAATACGATCACCGTTGAGGACGAGCTAAAAAAAATTATGTTGGTAAATCGAAATGGAAATTTTATGAGGCTGTTAGAACCAGGTTCTCTCATCAGTAGCAAAATTAATTTGTATTTATTTTGTCATCATGATGAGAGTTATTTAATAGCAAAAGCTGAGACGTTAAAAATATCTCGAGAAGTTGCTGTGTAAACTTTTTGTCACAAAATATAATAAAAATCGCAGTAGAATTATATAGGGGCATTTTCTGAGCCATCCCTATTTCGTTTGACGACGATGATGATTTCCGAGAAAGGTCCTCGAGTTAGGTAATCGACTAATAAATCGATTTTGTTGCCTCAGCAAAATTGTTTTCGTAAGCTAGCTTGGGGTCTATGGGTAAAATTGTCTGGTCATTGTCATACAAAATAGGGGTTTGGCTCAGAAACCCCAATATATAAGACTACTAATAAGTTTGTTCATTGAGAAGCAGTCGTCATTACAAGATTGTTCAGAACGCCAGTGTACGAATTATTGTGTACGGTCAGAACGATATTATCTTCAATTGAAAAAAAAAGAACATTAAAAGTAAGAAGAATATATGTGATTCAGTGAAACTCCCATGTCGTTATGACCAGATGTGCAGGAGGAGTGGCGATAATAGATTTCAAGGTGAATGCTATGGCTGGCATGTCGGAGGCAAAATGGCACCATATTCATTTGGACCAATCAGATATCAAAAGAACGTATTTAATTAAAACTCCGTGTCAGTACGAGCATTCATAAGAAAGGAACCCTCCAAAATTGGTGAAGGACAGATCGGAATGATTTTTTTATTTTGAATCAACTACATATCATATAAAGTCTTTAAAAGAGAATCTATGTCGATAAGACCATCTGGTCGGGTGACGTAGCAATAACAATATTTTTTTCAAGATCACGAACATAGTGGTCATGTTCGACGAAAGATTTGTACCATTTTAATTTATAATGGTTTACATATCATGAGCTGGGTTTAACGAAACCTCCATATTGATACGACAGTCTACTCAGAAGGCTTCGCGTTAAGGCAATTTTCAAGATGGCCACCTTAAAGGCTATATCGGAGGTCAAATAGGCACCATTTGCATGTATAACGTACTATAATTGTAACAAGTTTATTAATGAATAGCCTACTGCAATGTGACTATTTGCGTAGAAGTGAAAGATCTTAAGATAGTAACCATGGTGGCCGTAATTGATGTCTGAGGAATGTCATGTTCATGCAGAACAAATACGACCTCAAGATAACAACATGTGCCAAGTTTCATTTTTCTTTTCCTAAATACCTGGGTTGTAGGAGCGATATAAAGTAACTGCTGAAGGAAAATTGGCCCATGACAGAGACAGCAATATTACATGCGTTCTTCTGGTCTTCTATTAGTGGAGCAATAACCTTACATTAATGACCTCTCTACCTTGCATCTTGTATTGGCAACATATGAGAATGAGATCATAAGCTAAAGAGAGAGATTATTACCTTTTATGCTGTATTCCATGTTCCTATTCAAACTCATGCTGCGTTTATCGTCTTTAACAACATCGTCCAAAGCCTTGCTCATGTCCGTGACGAGGAGATAGAATGTTCTCCACGACATGAATGCCTGGTGAGTGGTATAGAAGACAAACTGCCCTGCGAAATCTAGCATGGTAACATAGCAGAAAACCTTTTCTGAATGTGTCCTAGTTCTATACTTTGTCACAAAATCACGCAAGTCTGAATTGCTCCTGGTCTTGTTTATCTCAGTATCAGCTTCCCTCCTGTATGATAACATACTTTTTTCATGAATAGGTTGAATGTCGTCTTTTAGGTTTTGTTCTGTATTTTTGACAAGATGTCTGATGTTGTTCTTTTTTTCTTGATTGACGTCATCCGGTGAGTTCTTACTTTTTTGTGCAACATGTCCGGAGATAATATTCACAAGGAGCTGGCTAGTATCCGGAAAGCGGTGTTCTGAAATAAACAATGCATTCGTCGAAAAGGACACTGACATCTAGGCAGTTTTCACTATAGATTACACTCAAAGTCGTTGTATAACTTGCGCATTGTTCTTATTTTGAATACATTTTAATGAATGAACTTAACATTCCCTTCTCAAGTAAGTATGCGAACCTCGCAAGAAAAGAAAATGAACTTTTATTGGTTTTCATTTGACAATAAGTAGGATAAACATAAAACGTTGCAATTGATTTTAACTCTGTAAACGTTACACAGCAATAGTTTCTACAACGAACTTTACATATAAAAGTGTAATTATTGCTTTTGATACGCAAATCATATTAAAGACACTCAACAATTAACTGAACAGGCATTAGAGTTTTGATGTGATGGAATGGAGAATTAATAAGGTAAACTAACATCATATAGAAAGGAAAGCCGCTAATTCTGAACTAGTTTGATACATTACATGGACATGAGAGAGCATATCTTGATGTAATCCATCGAATATTCAGACACTGGCATGACATGACTAGTCTATATCACAAAGAAGAGACATAAAAATAGTCTCAACAAAGTTGCCCCAGAGATAATGTTAAAGGAAATATCTAAGCGTGGACCTAGACACGTCGATTAAGATGGAGGATTTTCCAAATTATTGTTCCTAAGTCACCAGAACCATGATATCAACAAACTGACGAAGAAGTCATCGTGAAACATACAAATGTATAGAGTCAGACTATAACTGGATTAAGCGAATGCAAATCAGATTGCAGAAACCATGTGGTCCTTTTGTCCAAGTGTCTCTGTGAGACTATTTGTGCTTGAAGTAAGACCTAGTATGTTTATTAACGTGTTGTAGGCCTATAAAATCCAAGTCAATAACAGTTTACAATGTATGTATATCTAGTCTCGTTACCAAAATTCGCACATTGCTGAGTGTAAATATTATTAAAGTTAGACTAGAATACAAGAGTTTCCTTACAATAGAAGAATACAAGCTCAAGGATCGTGTTGAATGTTGCTGGTAAGCTAACTGATTAATATTGTTAGGCGTTTCAAGAAACACTCAAGTAAGGTTAATAAATCAATGTTTCAAAATGAAAGCAGTTTTAATAATTTGTATCATGAATCGTGTTAGTCTTTCTGGCCAATGCGCTTATACTAAATATAAATATTTTTTTGAGGATGTTGGCATGATCCAAGAAGAGGAGCTCATTTACAGATTTCAACAGGGTTACCTGTTCCTTCCACAATCCACTCCATCGTATTAAGATCGATCCTGACGCATCTGGGGTGTACCTCAATGCCTTCAGTTGACACATGGGGAGCTTCTGCAACTTCTTCACCCAATATCCGTTTGGTTAAGGTTGTTTTACCAACACCAAGATGTCCAACGACCATAAGGCGAATGTTATACACTTTTTCTTTCCCAGCCTCCAAAGCCTGTCGGTAAAGCTGTTGTGAGACTTTGTCCATTCGACGTATTTCACGTGGTAAACCTAGGACAATTCAAGATGCATAAATAAGTACAGAGTCCGAAATTATATTACCGTATCTATGGAGGCAAGACATCGTTTTGTGTTCATAGTCACAAGAAATATTCACTCGAAAACGTAGTCCCAAAAAGTTTGAAAATAAGAACTTACCTCCCAACTTATGCTCCTGCCTAACCTATCAACTCGTGTTAATTTGTGTATGTGTAACTGATAATTACACACACAAAAGATCATAATGATCAGCTTTAAAACATGCATCCTTTGGAATGCTACCAGGCCTTACAAATCATGTCCCACATCAATTTAATAATGTGCACCATAGTCGCTCATAAATGAATTACTGTAACATATTATAATACAAGCATACGAAACTGAGCAGAATCGGTTCAGAAATACAGCTACTGTGATAGTAGCTTAGTCGGATATTTGATCAATGTATTAATATTCGTAAATGATGTACATGAACAGGCGGTTTCAATATCCTGACAATATAACACTAAATACTATGTTTCATCAAGGTCTGATCAGAATTACATTCTTAACATATGAGTAGCAGCAAGTCTAGCAATCACCTCATTAAACTGCGATGAGACCGTTCATACAGGAACCCGTCCGACATCTTGCTACATATATCAATTAGAATCAAAGTCCGTTCTCTGACAGGGTCTCCGTATGGTAAGAAGTTTAGTTTATTAGATGCCAGCTTACTTTATTTTTATTGTTGTTGTTCCTCAAATGGAAAGTCTTTGATCTTGATGATAAATACTTATATGCTGAGTTGGATTGCAAACCGTTTATAAAATCAGAATTTGGGCTGATAACAAGGGTAGGCAGTCAAATACCACATCTGCCAAGTGTGTGAAAGGATAACAATGGAACATAAGTAGAAAATATATCGTAAACAAGATAACAAGTTATATTAAATCTACTGTTGTTCTGTTACTATTTCTCGGTATTACTGAAAATGAGACATGGTCATATGCTGGATATTACTCAAAGAACACAATGTATATCGCAGTTATCTTCCATTGCATATATGTAATGTTCGTGAAAATTACATTTGTACCAAATCTATCAAAGAAATAATCAAATAGTTTGCAAAATATTGTTTTCAGCCATACCTTTCGAACTTTTTGGCACATATAGCATCAGACAAATTTCATTAAAATAAAATCATAAGTAAGACCATAATCTTAATAGCAGTGATCTATATAATCAAATAAGCCTTGATGAACATTTTCTCTCTGACAAGTTTGCTGTTTCAGAAAGCTTTTCTTATAAAGTGTTACCTAATGCATTACAGCGAGAGAGAGAGAGAGAGAGAGAGAGAGAGAGAGAGAGAGAGAGAGAGAGAGAGAGAGAGACTGCGATTGGCATGTATAGCGTGCAGATTGTTCACTCTGAAATAATTTTTCGATCTAGACTCTGTTCACCGAAGGATTCATGGGCTTTTGAAAGGATGTGTGAAACACTTGATGAATGGATCGTGAGTGGCAATTTGAACAAAATTAATTAGTATGTGTGGAATATGCATGTTTGTGTGTGTCAATGTAACAGAGCAAAGCAATAATTTACCAGTAATTTAATCTTTACTCTTCAGAAAGCTATCCTAAGAAAATTACTGAACTCTGCAGATTGAAAATTATTGTATAAATGTCATTTTACCTGGAAGGTAGTCTAGAGTCGTCTCCGCAATCGCCACTGTTTCTGTGAAAAAGATTTGGTATCCTCAATGACATTTCGTCATAATTAGAATATGGTAGCAAAAATATAACTTAGCATTCATAGCACTTCGCCCTTCTCTCTCTCTCTCTCTCTCTCTCTCTCTCTCTCTCTCTCTCTCTATATATATATATATATATATATATATATATATATATATATATATATATATAAGGTCAATCTAACTAATAATACAAAAGGAGTAAGAGTCGCTGAGATCAAATACCTGCACTTCCGATCGAACGCTGTCTTTCGCCTCCTGTTGTTTCAGATAATAACCATACTCCTCTCCTGATACATAGATGATTATGTAGATATGGACTTAGAAGATGCATTTCAAGTCATTTTCAAATGTACCTAACATATTTGTTCCCACGCTCCAGGCTTCTTGCACCTAACTACCGGCTGTGTGACATTTACGTAAGGGAAAGATGATGCAAATAGTATGTTATTGGAGGCAATCATTTTACTCTGAAATGCATATTTCTGTCTATATCCTGTTTCCTGAACGGTCAATAAACTTTTCAAACACTTGTCGTTTTCCTAAGCACATGTTAAAATAGTTGCGTATAATGGGGGGGGGGGGATGACGTAAGGGTCGGAATGAAATATGAATATGTTTTCCTGTAGTTAAATTCTTGGAGTTTTACTTTTCATGATTTACTTTCCCTGCTTAAATCCATATGACATTTATATAATTTTTGTACGATACACGTAAACTTTAATTATCTTAAGCAAACAACTAAACTCGATTTTGAAGATTGAAATTTATATTAAGATCATACAAAACCTCAAAATGTGCTATCAACTTTTTGCAATCGTTAATCACGTTGTGCAATCTAGTATGGTTAATGAAAGCATATGAAAACAGAATTTAGTTAAAATGATAGTAGATTCTGATCCTTTTCAAATTAAATGATTATAAAGGATATGAAGAAATGTACTATGTTGAGAAGAATGTGTAGGCGTTACTGATAATCAGGCATGGTTTCTTTGTTGGATTGTACAAAAAGAACAGGTTGATACAAGTATGCCATTTATCTTCAATTGCAGAGACGTATCATTGGTTCAGTTTACATGTGTGCTGAGTTTATCAACGAAAATAAATAGTTGTAATATTTTATTCAACCAAGCTTTGTTTAAAAGTTTTAATACATATAGGTTGAAACATTTCTTTAAAATAAAACTTTATCTGTTTGCGAAAATGTAAAGCTTCAAATGTTAAGTACCCGTAGCAAAGGAACCGGGGTAAAATAAATATGTTTCTATTGGATGTTTATAGTATAGATCCAATGCAAATGATCATGACAGGTGACGACATGTATGCGTGCAGGAATAGCTACAGTCATTCGCCATCTTGTTTCACCCATAGGTCTTCGGTATGCTAAATATAGTCTAATCATTTTAAGAATTAAACTGGCATCAAAATATAGAATTATATTTAACTACATTTGAACTTGAAAAGTAAATTTCACATTATGTTTCGCGGTACCCGCAAGATTTGTTGCCAAGATCTAGGCTTCTTGTACCTAACCCGCGACTACCTCACATTAACACGATGAAAATATATTGTAAATGACATACTATCACATGAGGACTGTTTCGTTCTAAAATAATAATTCAGTGTGGAACCTGTTAAATGAATCGTTGGAGAACGTTTGAAATACTTGATGAATGGAGCGAAATGCAGACATGTGATTGTGTGCGAGTGTGTGTGTGTGTGTGTGTGTGTGTGTGTGTGTGTGTGTGTGTGTGTGTGTTTGGGTGTAAATGTAAGAAAACAAGGTAATAATGTACAAGAATATGACTATAATCTTAATATGATTCATCTACAGACAACCTGCCTTTAATAAGATACGCTTTCATCCTATTTATTTCCTTCATAAACATACAGATTGAAACATTATATAATCTTCAATTTACCTGTTACCATCCTTTTCACATCGTCCACGTTCAACTGAACTTCCGCCAGTGGCTCTGTCAAGCAATATGAGTTTACACCATATATTGTTTCACCATGATAGATATGAAACAACAGTATAACTTATCATTCGAATAAGTTTCAAAATCCTAAGATATGTTAAACAATATATATGTTTGAAGTCCGATTTTATTGCATAAGTCTATGATTCATGACGAATACAACAGAGCAAATCACAGCGAAAAGGAATGTATACCCCTACAGTTGTCACCCGTCTCGTTTTACCCAAAGGTCTTAAAGTATGCTAAAGTTGAATTGTTTCAAGGCTTATACCCTTCTCCCTGAATCATTTATTTTCAGTAGCTTTGAACTTACACCGTCAATTTCACGTTCTTGTTTCACGGTACTAGTAAGATTTCAAGCCCAGTTCCCGACTTCTACCACATAAGTCCTGACTAACGCACATGAGCATAATAGAAGGAGATTGCGAATATAATGCTCTTATGTGCGGAATGTTTTTTATTCTGAAATAATAGTTCAGCCTGGAACCTGTTCACTGAAACAAGATTTTCAAATAATTGATGAATGGCGAGTGACTGAAACTTCGAAAGACATAAAACGATATGTGTGGAATATGTGTGTTTGCCTGTGTTTGCGTTTAAATGTTGAAAGGACAGGTAATAATCTTTAAGTATGACTATAATCTTAAAATGATTCATCTTCAGAAAATATGTCTTTATTAAAATACACTTTATTTTCCCGAGGAAATTATGGAAATCTGCAGATTGAAAAATACTGTAAAATGTTCAATTTACCTGCGATATCTCCAATGTCTTCTAAGCCCTTATTCCAATAAGGAGCCAAGTCTGTCAAAACAATATCAGTTTAACCCGTTGTTTCACCATAATTTAAATCGAAACAATAATATAACTTATCATTCCAAGAAATGCCAAAATCCTAACATACGTACAAACATATAACTATCTTCCTATCTATTGTACTTTATATATATATATATATATATATATATATATATATATATATATATATATATATATATAATACTATTATACAGGTTTGAGAATTTTTAATTGGAACTCTACAGAGATTCGAAGCCAGGTCCGCGGGTAAACGGCACCCATTGCCTTGCCTGCACACATCAGCCTATACTCCATCATGACTAAGCACGCATCACCTATAAATGACGCGACTGAATCGGTGTTATATTTACTGGTGCGGAGCAGACACACTCGCATGACGACCAAATAATTAATTCTCATCTACCTACACAGTCATTCCGGATTCCTATTAAAGAAATCAAGGTATATGGGATTAATTGTAGAGAATTAAAAATATATTCCAGACAAAACGGAAAGTGCTGTCCCTGTATTCTATAGAAGAATTCTTGATAATAGTTAGATTAATTAATATTTTAATACAAATAATACTATTATACAGGTTTGAGAATTTTTAATTCATATTCTACGGAGATTCGAACCCAGGTCCGCGGGTAAACGGCACCCATCGCCTTGCCTGCACACACCAGCCCATACTCCATCACGACTAAGCACGCATCACCTAAAAATGATGCGACTGAATCGGTGTTATATGCACTCGTGCGGAGCAGACACACTCGCATGATGACCTGGTAATTAATGCTCATCGATCTGCACTTTCATTCCAGATTCCTATGAAAGAAATCAAGGTTTATAGGATTAATTATATCAACCAATAAACCTACTAGTCTCTAAGAATATTTATGTGTAAGTAGGTCTGAACTTAGAAGAGTTATTACAGGTCATTAATCCACGCACCAGGAACATTTTTTGCCAGATTTGTTTCACCTATAGCCTCAATACATAACATCAGGCAAAGAAGATGCAATCAACAAAACTATCTGAGGTATTCGTTTCACTTTGAAATGCATATTTCGGTCTAAAGTCTGCACTCCAATGGGTCAATAGACTTTAAAAACATTTTTAATTATCCTAAATACATGATAAAATAGTTGCGAATAATCACGGGGGCTGACGAAAGGGTCAGAATAAAATATAAGTGCTCATAGTTAAATCCTCTTAGTTTTTTATTTCACGATTTACTTTCCTTATCAAAATACCCCATACAACATTTATAAACATGTTTGATACTGGTAAACCAACTTTATGCAAGGCAAATATTTGAAGACGACTTTGAATTCATAAGATGTATCAAAGATTAAAGAAAACGTCGAAACTCGCAACGTGCGCACACGCCTCTTGCAATCATCTGAGTTGGATAACCTAAGAATGCAGATTAGAATGATAATAATATTCCTACTCTTTTGACATTAAATAATTAAAGAGCACAGTTCTATGATCATTGAAAATGATATATTATCTATATGTTGGATATTACTGAAAGGCGTAGCTGACACTAATATATCCGTTTCTTCTCTTGCAAAGTTGTATACTTAATGTACTTCACACGTGTACTGAGTCTGTCAAGAGAAGTCAATAGCCAGATTTTATCTTTGATCATCTAACTTTTCCAACGTCTCAATAAATGGAGTTTGAATGAAAATTTGATTGAAATAAAGAAATATGTACGCAACATGTCGTAACATCATAAAGCAAGGCAATTTTGCGTTTAAAG
>JAECUM010025264.1:0-39405 GCA_016617855.1 Megalonaias nervosa | reverse complement strand
TATATATATATATATATATAATTGCAATGTTCCACCAATTCAAAAATTCAGTTAGACAGTGGGGTCTTTCTTTCAATCGGAAGAGAGCAGACGCGTGACGTCACATTCAGTATATGGTCGAAACTTCGCTTACCATTGCAGCACAGTTTTAGTACCATACCTATGGGTAAAACAATGGAGACAATGTACTAGTGTGTGCCTGCTACGAATACCTCGTGTACCCGGCGTAATAGTACTATGACTACGACTACTGATGGTATCCTTCTTCAAGAGGAGGATGGTTTAATTTAGCTTTAGCTGATTGTCTGTCGTCTCCGCAATAATGTTTTCTTACGACGGTAGTGCTACCTTTAATTGTTTCTCTATCATTACCATTGGTGGACGATTTCAGAAATGACAGAAAGAAGAATAGGAGAATTTTTACAGCGTCAGAAAGAAGCAGAATAAATATTTATTCAACAACAGCAAGAAAGAGAAATTAAGAAAGCGAGAAGAAACAAGAAAAAGAGAAGTGTGAAACACAGAAGGAAGGGAGTAAACACAAAACGCGGTGTGCGAACTACAAGACATTTTGGCAGAGTTAAAATATCTGAAACAAATGAATCAGTCGTCTTTAACTAAATCCAAGAGAAAGATATTTTCACGTACCAAGATTTACAAGCCTTCTGTCACTACATGCAAACTACATATTGTAAGTAGATATGGCGATCTTCAGATTCATGACAATTTGAACTTGGACGTTTAAGATTCTTTTCGAATAATATCACAAAGTGTCTCAAATATAACTTCTCATATTTCCATATAATTTTCTGATTTGTTTTTCGTTAGATATTGCTGTTCACATTCATGCAGACTTTTATAACTGCTACACCTCTTCGAATTAAATGGAGATGCCAGTCTGAGACACAGCCATTAAAGTGGTCCCAGACTTGTATCATCTTCCATCTCATTAATAGTATCATGCATCTTGGTCTTGGTATTACGGAGAAACATTTGACAGTACCACACTTTTTGAGTGATTGATCAGTAAATTTGAATAATATGACATAAGCATAGGTAATCGTTTAGTTTTTGACGGGAAGGATAAGTAGCGTATCGAAGTCTGCATAAATTAAAAGAAACTTTGGATCAATGCTCTGTATAACAAATTACAGAATTTATGTGATGAGGCAAAATATTTATTTGGGTCTTAGATGTAGAAATAGTTTATTTTATGCCACTTTTTAAGAAAGGTAACCCCTGTGATATAAACAATTAAAGGAATAACTTTGCTAGATACTTGCAGTGAATTATTTATTATAATTCTACATGAAAGAATTAATACATGGGGCACCAAATATGATAACATACCTGAAGAACATGCGGATGTTCGACAATAGAGAATATTTTTATATTGCAATATGTGGCACAGAATGTCTCTCGAAAGAAAGGGGAATATTCTTTTCCAAAAGTACAGTGTTCCGAATGAAATCCAGGTCTTGACGTTGATGCGTTACCAGTTGCCTTGAATGAACTGATGTGCAAATAAACTTGATGTATCACAATGATATAATCAAAAATGTCTTTGAATGAATTCACAGTAATCCCAAATGTTTTAGACCAAAATGTCAATGAGCACTTTGTAATTCCAATGAATAATTTAAATAGATAATTCCTCTCAAATTATAACTGAACACAACTAACAATAGATATTAAGCTAGGAATTAATAATTGTTTACTTCTTTCATATATACAGACTCTCACCGGACTAATGACATAACAAAACGCCATGGACATAGTTCACTTCCAATGGATATTTCCATTAAATTCATAATCAAGGTCAGGTCTGTTTACTTAAATTTTAGCAAATAACCTGACAAACATCAGGTAGACCATGCTTTTATCCAAGGGAAACACCAATGTCCTGAACTCAAATCCAAATTGCTTACAAATGACCATTATATTAAAGTATAATTGACAATCATGGACAAAAGTTAGGTATATAATATGTTGTTGACAAAATATCTCCTACAATCTACAATCATGGGCAAAAGTTTAACATTTAATTAGAGATACATGGCACCATCCCCGATAGAGTAAAAGAAAGATGTATACAATAAACTTTCTTTTGCATATTAGTCAAATGCATATATGGTAATATAATAATTAAAATTACTTAATATACATAAAACAATATACTACTTCCATGCATGTGAAATTGCATCTGAAATTAAAACTATCTTTTCCCTTGATGTGCCTAATGTCATTATTGTATTCCTGCAACAATAAACTCCACCTCAGGAAACTCTGATTTTCTTTTACAGTTTGTTAATGAAGGTAAGGAGGTTGTGATCCCTGAATACAATAATCGGAGAAAAAGCTGAACTAATATACACTTCAAAGTGTTGCAAAGCCAAAACCTAAGCCAAATATTCCATCTCTGTTGTGGAATAATTTCTCAGGTGCTTATTTAGTGTTTTAGAGTTTTTTGTTTTTTTTAAAAGGCACACTAGTCGATTACCATTTTTGTCTCTTGAACCAATAATCTACCAACCATTACATCACTTTTATCAGGAGACATTTTAAAAGATTCACTGAAATAAGGAGCTGAACGAACTAGTGCACCTTTAAGTATGGCATTTATCAAAAGCCTCATTACCTTTGTCAGGCCAACGAAATTTGGATTTCTCACTCAACAAATTTGTCAGTTGCTCAGGAATTATGGAAATATCTGAGCAAAATATTAATCATTTGCTTTCCACTGATAGGAATTGGGAATTCAGAGGTAGCCTTGACCATAGCTTCTAAACTTTACCGTGTCTCTCAATGTGTCCGAAAAGTGTAACACAAGCACGGTAAAACTCACTTTTACTTAAATTAATTGTAAAATTTGCATCACCGAGTCGATTAAAGAAATTGAAATGGTTTCCAGGTATCGTTATAGATGATGACATCAATTATATATATACGTCACAGTTATCTAGACAGGATGTTATCATAGTCATTAAACGCTGCCATGCTGACGGAGAATGGTTCATACCAAACGGCAGCACTTTATATTGATAATTACCCTCTGGAGTTGCACATGCCGCAGTTTCTTTTGTTCTTCTCCGTGAATGGAATTTGCCAGAATCTTTTCAAAAGGTCGAACTTGGTGGCATTCGGCATTTCCAATTTGTCAATGCAGTCATCGATTCTTTGACATTGGAAATAAATTTGTTTGGGTGACACTGTTCACTTTTCTATACACACACACGCGGAAAGAATAATCTGGTTTCGGCACAAGAATATATGGTGAATTCTAGTTACCTATTCTTGGTTCAATAAAATCATTCTCCAGCAAATATTACATTTCTTTTTTTAAACATTCCTGCTGTAGACGATTCATCCTGTACGGATGCAGTTTCACAAGTGTAGAATCTACAATTTCAGCGTCATGGTAGATTTTATTTGCCCGTGTTGGAATATCTAGAAATAATTGCTCATATTCACACAATGGCTGTTTTAGTTCATGCATTTTCTTTTTACTGTAGATCCATATTATTTTAATGTTGTTGAATTCCTAAGATTGATAAAACCAAAGTCCCTTTTCCATCGTTTGAATCCTCCCTGTGTGGGGCAGGTACAACTAAACTAACTGAATGAATAGCAGTGATATCGATATCAACATATTCCAGTACATATTTATATGACAAAGTTGTTTCGGTTTCCTCCTCACAGGAATGTTAATGATGTAATTTAAGTCACTTATTTTCAGTTGTATAAGGACCATACTATTTTGCATGAAGAGGATTATGAGGTACGGGGAAGATAACCAGAACTCTATCACCAGGCTGAAAACTACTTTCTTTTGTATTTCTGTCATACCTTAATTTCATTTTTGCCTGAGTATAGTGATTACTTGTTCTTGTTACTTCACAAGCCTTAAACAACGTATATTTGAAATCTAATGCATAATCAAGAAGGTTATTCTTGGAAATTTCATTTAATTTCATTTGATAAGATACCCGAAGAACAGGCGGGTTGTTCAACAGTAGAGAATATTTTTATATTGCAATCTGTGGTACAAAAAGATTCTCTTCCTCATATTTTGATTTTATAAAGTGTTGAAAGATTTGTAATACAAGCTCATCAAGCTTGAATTCCAGTAAGGAAATTAATAATAATTCGGATTTCGATCACGAAACATGGTGTTCCAATTATTTGATGTTCGTATTAAGTCCATTCTCCTCTATTCATCGTATATTTGAGGATATAAGAATAGAACTTCTGTAGGGAAATTCCATCAACAGTCCAATAAATTTATTTGTCTCTCGGAAGACACTCTTTTAACATTAGAACTATTGGTGAATGTGGACGTTATCATATGTATATTGACTATCATATTAGATGTATACAATATTGGTGTAAGTTATTACATATGCCTAACTATAGATATCCCAAGAAATGCTACATGATGTTAAAGGCACTAGATAATAGCGAGAGAAAAACTTCGGCCACTTACATTGGACAGCTACTTTTTAAGTATGGGTTTGATTTTGTGTTGACATCAAAGAATATTGCAATGTTGACTTATTTATTGTACAATTTAGACAACGGTTAATGGACGGTACCTTGCAAATAATGGCACGACGAAGTAAATGGATGAATCCCATTGAAGAATTATAAGAATTATTAAAATCTTATAGAATGTAAAAAATACTTCTATGTTGTATAATTTTGTATTTGGGTCAATGGCATTATGCGAAAAAATACAAAACTTTTCTTTGAAGAGTAGGACAACAATCTGCCCCCCCCCCCATCCCCAAGCTAAACTTAATTATCGGACCTTCTCTCCATTTTAAGAATGCTTGATGGGAATTTTGGGCCCCCACTGTTGCTAGAGCGGTTGCTACGAAGCATGCCACTAAAAAGGATACATGTATGAGTCTCCCCAACCTTTTGATTTTTTAAAAACTTTTTTTTTTCCAGGTTAATTGCATAAATGCTAAAGTCCGTGCCATATACTCTAACCACCATGCATTTGGACTTTGGTATGTGCTATTATAATTCCGGTCATCGGTTAACCGGAATAAATTTTTTTTAACCGGAATAAATACCGGAATAAAAAATAATTACCGGAATAATTTTGCAATACGACATAAAACTAATATTTTGTCTCTTTTCGAACAGATTTTGACGTAGTTTTTATTAATGCAATAAAAGTGTACAGAAGATTTAAGTTTTATGCTATTTTTTTAAAAATATTAGCATTTCTACAAAATGAATATGAGGGCATGCATACACAGGCATACTCATGGACAAAAGATATGCTCATACAGTAGAAAAACATATTCATATATACACAAACAAATACATATATGAGCATATCTACATACGTACACATTCAGGAAAAAGTGTGAGAGAGAACGGGTTATTTTTAAAAGTCTTTTGACTGTACCCATCAATATGTAATTAAGGTTAAACATGGATGTCACCATTTACTGCAAATGCTTGAGTTGCAAACAAAACGCCAATTTCGCTAACAAATGCATAAAATTTAACACTTAAATCTTCGTTTTATTTTGTTATTACACAATTATTCCGGTAACTATTTTTATTCCTGTGTTTATTCCGGTAAATACCTTTATTCCAGTTAACCTAGTGACCCTAAAGCCTCCGGTTCCGACTTAAATAGTGTGGTCGTCTTGTCAAAACAGAAGTATTCGTTTGATGGAATTGCAAGATAGCTCCCCGTTGCGAGAGGAGGAGAGCTGTTGTGATGGTTCCGAAAATGACAATTCTTGTGTCACCCATGTTTCTTTTGAGTCTAGTGCAGAAGACTTCGCGCAAGCCGAGGCGGAACAGAAGAACAGGAACGTGCAGGAAGGGAACGAGAACAGAGGGTAGGGGATTTAACGGCATGTACAAAAGTATGATAAATTTAGAAGGTAATCGTTGGAAGCTGTCTGTATCATGAGGGTGATTTTTTTTTTTTTTTTTTTACATATTCTAAATGCAGTTACAAAATATTTATTTCGTGATGAGAGCTTTCAGAGCATAGATTACAATAGGTTTTCATTGGAACTCGGGGTTGGGGGTTGGGGTAGTCCTACATGTAAGACCTCGACGCTGATATTTATGTTATGTCAGCGTCGAGGTCTTACATGTTGGACTGGGGAGGGGGAGGGTCTCCTGAATCTTTTTATGAATGCTGTGGTTGTCATGTTAGGAAGAAGTACCGCAGGCAAGCGACATACTTAAAATCCTAGGCATGTGTTGGTTTGAAAATAGCATTTTTTAAGAATTTATATCAACAGTTGTGAAATACCTTCAGGACAGTACATGGAGAACTCACTTTGAGAGAAATCGCCCCATGGAGAACTCACCTCAACGTATCTGGAGAAGTTGCCCCAGTGCTTAGGTTGGAGGTTAGTAAGGTACTAGGTGTTAGCATTATTTGTGCTCAGTTGTAATATCAACTGTAGAGATGGTTTTGAATAGGATTTGGGGAAATATGAAAAATCTGTACATGTACATTGCATATCTAACAATTAACGAAATAAAAAGAAATAGCTATCACATCCAGAAAACAGAATCATTTACTCAGAGACAAAAGTCAATGGCTAATTGAAAGAAGACATACAGGAATTAACTCTATAAACAAAGTGTGTAACCAGGTTGCACCAACTTGAATAGATGACAGCTTGGTGATTGGGATGTAATCACTGTAACATTGGGGGCAAAAAAGAACAAACATCACAAGCCTTTAACACTATCAATCGAACCCAGCAAACGAATCTCGTTTGCTGGTTTAATAGACAAAGACCTTTATTCACTCCCAGGCTATATGGATTAACTCTAAAGACAAAACAATATATGCAACCACTAGCTTAATTTTGCCACTACAATGGCAATTCGTGACATGTACATTAGCCTGGTTTACGGACTACCAGCTCTCACTATATACAAACCAGTAGCCAGACTCCTTTTTTATGTTTGTTTTTTATAAAAACAATCTTTACTATTCAAGCGTTTGTTGTTACAAATGATTACATAAAGATCAGTGGTGTCTGTCTCTGTTCTTGTGATACGGTCGCTCATAGGGATACTGGGTCTTACACATACATATGGGTGTTAGCAACGAAAAGGCTAGGAACCAGGCTAAGTGCTGGAATAATCTACATGTACTTCAGTCTGGTTTACAATAGAAAATATAAACATTATAAGCATACCTAAAATATTTCATATATTGGTAGCCATCCTATTTTTGGCAGAGTGGGATTTTTTTTTGTTTTTGTTTTTTTAAGGTGTCATTGTTACGGGGATTAAATTGTTGTTGTTGTTATAGGGTTTAACACCATTTTTCAGCACAAGATAGGCTATACATGGCGGCCAGTATTAATGGTGGAGGAAGAACCCTGGAAAATCCTGGGAAGAACCACCGACCCACGAGAAGCTACTGGCAGGCTTTCTCACGTACCCACGTTAGCTGAGCCTGGACTCGAACTCACGCAGACAGAGGTGAGATGGCAGTGATCCGTAACGGTCAGCGCTTTAGACCACTCGGCCACTCGGGGCCCCACGGGGATTAAATAAAAGAAGGCGGAGTTTATCCCTGTTTTTGCAATGCGGTCATTCATAGCAGTGGCGAAATGCATTTCTTGCAAAGACATCATGGTTGCTGGTTGCGTTCAACAGGTGGTCACTCACGACAGAGCATTTATATAATTAAATCAATCCATGCGTTACGATTGTGGTTGGAAATGACAGGTGGTCACTTACAGCAGAGGTTGCACATAACAGGTTTTACTGTATTATTTGAACAGAATATTCTGGTGACAATAGCTCATTTCAAACCGTAAGCAATGTAGTATTTTATTTGAATTAATTCTTAGTAAAAGTTAATAATTGAATTCTCTGGTTTTTACACCTCACTAAGCATTTGACAGAGTTGATGGGGGTGGGGTGCTGATGCCCATCAGTGAAGTTGGTGGACGAACAGATGGAGTGAGGCCTTCAGATAATCCCACATATTTTATTTATTCTAACCCAGGTTTGTTTCTATTAAAAAATAGGTATTCAGTGATATAATTTAGATATGACTAAAATAAGCGGCAAAGTTTCAATTCCATTAAAAATAATGGGGTTATTTAAAATAAATAGTTAAATAAGTTACAATGTAGGGTCTGGTTTTGATGGCTGGAGACAAAATGTATGAGGGAAATTAGGAAACTATATTATAGTCTGATATATGATGTAATAAATGGAGCTGCACTGACTTTTTAACCATCTTGGACACCACACAGGTGATTATGGTGACAGTACAAAACAGCATCAACAACAGCAAAATGCGATTCTTCGGTGACGGGTACTAATGGTCTGACTTCTACGGGACCCAAATTAGTATCTATGATCATTGTGGTGACTTCTTCAGATGCAGTGGGTTGACTTCTCTTGACATCTGAGATGAGTTCTCAAGGCGCGAGTTCTCCATGGGGTGAGTTCTCCACTGTTCCTTCAGGACATTTCGTCTTTGGTTTTATGTTGGTGATGAAATTCACTCTTATGAGAACCTGGGAAACTTACTTGATTTAGCATTCGGTATATAGTTTCCATTGTACCATCAAATCAAATGCCATGATGCAGCATTCAGGACAAGAATTTTCTGTACTTTCTCAACTGAAGGTGCACTGGGTATATTGATGAAAGCACTGTTATGTCAGTCATTTGCCAGTATAAAGAATGCAATGCAACAGCAATGTAAGTTTTAAGTTTGTAATTGAAAATACAGTAGCCTCATTTTTTTTGTATATATATAGGGGTCACGCTAACAGGTGAAGTGGGCGATAAAGTAACCTAAAATAATTAAATTTCTCCTTCTTCTGTTAGGAAAGCGAAAACGACTTAGCCCTTTGATTTTTTTCGAGATACTTTGACCGATCCATCTTTTTGAGATGCCCTCTCGCCTTAGCCAGGTTGTTGTGTTGTAGTGAAATGTATTCATCAAGTCATCAGTAGCTAGGCCTAGTTTTGTTGTCAATTACGTCGACAAACAAACTCTTGCACATTCACAGGCGTGTGTTTTGATAGCTGATTGATCACAAACCCTTTCCCCGAGTCAGTTAGCAAACTATCACTGCCTGATTTCCGCATGTTATCCTTAATGATAAAAACATACAAACTTGTGTTTTGAAACTTTAACAATAGTATGTAAATAGTAATTTGTGTTTTAAGAACAGAATCGGTGATCTGGATATTTTAACTACCTCTTGTACACTATTTCGTCATAAAATTAGTTTGAAACTGTAAGTGAACCAGTAACGGGGAAATACATCGCTTTGTATGGAAGTACCAGTTTAAAGTTTATTAGATTATCTGTTTTCGTAAATCATGGTGCAAGTATATTTAGAAAAAAAATACAATTCATAGAAAGCAAAACCTATGTATTATGTTATTCGAGATTTAACTTTAAAATTATGTAGGTCAGAAATGTATGGGACAAATGCTATGTTGTGGAATTTGTGAGAAGCGCTGTATGGTCAGAGTTATTTTGTGACTTGACTCATATTTGTGAAAATACGGAAGAAAAAAAAACAATGCAGCTTTTTCTATTTAACCAATGTCTAAAATTACTACAAGTATGTAGACAAATAAATAAACCATAAATTTGCAATCCTATCAATGGACTGTTGAAATGAAGCTGTATAAAGTGAGTGGTAACATTACGAAAATCCCTCCTTCTAAAAATAGATGCACTCACACGTCTGTGTTGATTCTGTTGGAAAGAAGGGTGTAGTTCATATACCAACTGTAAAGGATCAATGTCTGTAATTTTATGAATTTTATTGTTATGTTTGAATAGTTGGGGTAATATTTTATTCGCAACAAAGAAATTAGGGCGAACAGTGTGATCTGAAGACATGTGTGCATTTGCTCTCATGTACATGGTACAGGGGTTATTTCAAATGCTTTTAGAAATGTTTCAAAGTGCCATTATTGTGAACTCTTAGGAAGTATTTTTAAAGAATTAATTAAAGGTAGTTGATAAAGCATTGTTACTAACTTGCATTTGCAATAATGTAATCTGGTTACTCAGTTTAAATTTGTTACAATGTAGTTTCTATTATTCTCTTTTCAAGTGATATGGCCAAAATAAGTCAGAAAATTTTCTACTTGAAAATAAAGTATTGCTTAAATCCAATGCTAAATGCAAATAGGAATACTGGAATATATAGAGGGCATAATTCAAATAAGAGAAAACACACAAACACACACACACACACACACACACACACACACACACACACACACACACACACACACACTGCGTTTCTTGCTTCGATACCTGGCTTCTCCCTGTTAAGCTCTCACTTGTCCCTGTTCTGTCCAGAAGGAAAAGTCACTTCTCCCTAAAATTCAAGTCTAGCTTGACACCTGATATATACAACTGTTATAAACTTAATTGCCATGTGATCAGTCAAGTGCAATGTATGCTGTGGTTTAGTACAAACATATCTGAATCTAAATCCAACATGGAGAATTGAAACTATTTCGTGCTCATTGGACTTTAAAGTTTTGCAGGATGTGTTGCTGAGTAGCACAACACACAAAGCTTTTTTTACAGTTTAAAAAAATTTTTTTTTTTTTTTTTAAACAAATAAATGGATGGTGGCTGTTTAATTGGGTGCAGGTCATTTCACATGTTATTGTATTTCCCTTAACATTAGTTTAGGGGTCTCAGTGTCCCAAGCTTCTGAGTCACGTATGTGTGAAGTTCTCAAAGGACATGCCATTTCTCCCTGTAGCATGTCCCGATGACATGCCTCATTTTCCCTTGGGGACATGCCCCTGTTTTGATATTTTGGTAAACCATGGCTGAGTTATGGAATTTAATTAAACAGGCATCAAGACGGGGTGACCAACTAACAGTTAATCCTTATAACTGTAATTGTCTTATAAAAGGTTTGCCACTCTGGCTTCTCTGATGTGCCTTTTAGAAACATGTTCTGCTGAGTGTGTATGTAAGCATTTGAGATTGTTCTGCAAATAAACAAGTCCCTATTTTGTTGGGACAATATTTAAATTAAATTGATGACAATGTGTATGTAAATCATGAAAATTATCTTGAAAGTAATGAAAGCTTTCTCTGAGTTTGATTTGGACAGTATCGTGAAATGATCTATATTTCATAATTATATTTAACTGCTACTTAAGTACAAGTGACTTAGACTTGGGCACTTACGATATCAGTATACACTTTTTAAAAGAATGCAGAAAAGTCAATTAACTTGGCAAAAGCTGTTTTCATTTTTGGGGAAATGGACTTAATATTGAAAATGACAATAATCTCAAAATAAGGAGAACAATTGGCAAAAGTGAGAGTGTAAATGAAGATAAAAGAGAACTTGAACTTGGAATGTGCATCTAATGCAGACTCCATCATAATTCAAGTGAATAAAGCTGAGAAAGATTTAAGAAAGTGAGAACTTGAAGACCTGACTGGGAGAATCAGTTCCCTTGTATGAAAGAAGTGGAAGCTGATGGCTCATGAAAAGTAATATGTGATTGGTGTAAAGTGCAGTGTGACCCTGCTATAAGGTGATTGGGGGGTCCAAAAACAGAGACAGTGTTATGTATCAAACCATGTTAAAACCAACAAGGTCAATCAGCTGATGAGAATGATCCTTTACCCTCACCACCACCAAAAATGAAAATTGGGAGAGTACAAGTGGACGCAATACTCTGGACTCATTGAAATGGCCATCTATACAATACTCAACATAGTTATTACACTTTTAATATTTATTTGGACGTATAGGAGATCTGCAACATAAGCAGAAATAGTCGAATACGTGTACTCGCCAGTTGAATCAGTTTTTATCAACAGTAGTAATGCCATCAAAAATGTACATAAAGAAACGTCATTTCTATGATAAAGAAATAAACATTTGCTAGGTCCATTTGTATCCTGACATTTAATTTCTTGCTAATACTTTCACACAAACTAATGAAACAGGTGTTTTTTTCTGCAGCATATTTCTGGTCGACAGTAAAAAGCATAATTCAAACATTGAGAGTTCCTAAAATGGAATCTGTATATAGGCTTGAAAACCATATGTACTTAGCTGAAAATTCACATGGAAGATGAGAATTCAACTGGTGTGTGTACACTGTACATCTAAACTGCTTGAACCCATTTGGAAGTGAACCATTGGAATGTGTGAGTTAAAAGCAAGTTTCTTACAAAAATGTTGAATCATTCTTGAAAGAACAGAGGAAAAAAAAAATAGTATTAAATTTGTTGTATGAGTGAAAAGCAGACAGTAGAATGTTTGATTATATTAAGCAATCCCTCCACCCCTATAACTTAAATGGTTTTGTTCCAATCGTGTTAAACTGACAGGACAGTTTCCTGTGTACATGTAAATGGTCTGAAGCTAGAAAATAAAAAGGGTTAAGATGAAGGGGGTTTACATGTGTGTGACTGTCACAAGCCCCCTGTGTAATTATTACTAACACCAGAGAAGGATGGACAATCAAAAGATTAAATATCTTGTAGGCCCCAGTCAACAAGGCCGACGGTCTAGGTGTATAAAATATAAAAATAAAAACTGAAAGGTATAACAATTTGATAAACTACATGTATATCACGGTATTCAACAATTACAGGACAATTTTTCAACACAATTTCTTTCAATGAATACAGAAGGCTATTCAAATTGCCAGTTATTTCATCACGCGAAATTAAAGGTGAGAGTGTTTTCTTCCCATGTCCCTTCTATGTTACTCATCTGTAACTCCTGCCTTGTTGGTACATCTGGTACTCTTGTTTCCGTTCACCGGCCCTGCGCCTTCACACAACAGCCTATTTCCATGTGCTGTCCACGTCTTCTCCCTCTAATCTTCGGGTGGCACCTTATCCCATCTAGCAAACTTCCTGTAGATTAAAAGGGATGTACAAGTTTGTCTCCTTGCTCAATCACATGACAGTTAACACACTCTCACAGAACTCTCAGCATCATAATGGCAATTAAATCATTCGGTCAACTCACACACATCTATATATTCCATACACGCTTGTTCTATAATAAAGGCAATAACAGCAACATCACAACTTCTGATGCATACACACATATCTCTAATTCTTGATATAGTAAACTATCAACATCAACAATATTCCTATGCATTTTCTACCTTACAAATTATAAAAGACACATACAAATATAAAAATGCTCAATTGTATGTGCACAAGGTCAACAATGCCTAACTCTGCATAATCCAAAACTACCGGTATATATTCAAATACAAACAAGTAAAGTTTTAACACTTCAGACTATTAAATTCAGTTATGCACCATGATGCAACATTGTAGCAGATTACACCATCCACTTCGATTCTATCCTAACAACTACATACAGTAATCTCGAATATTAATAATTTGCTATGCGCTACATTACATGTCGATAAATCAGCTATACAGAGAAGATTAATTTGTACTAAATTAAATACACATAATAACGTATAAATCTTACGACACCTAGTTAGGAAAGTGAGACAGATTCGGGTGAAGATAATTTACCTCAGAAGCCTTTGTTCCAAATCTCGTCCGAAGTTCCTAGGACTCCTTTTTCCTCTCTTTTTTTGCGAGTGCACGTCAAAACCTGTACTGATTCTTCCAAAATGGATGTTACGGGATAATGTCTGGCTGTGTGCAAAACCTGCCCAAAATTTGACTATCTTGGTTCTGATTGGATACCGGTGGTCTCTTTGAAAACTGACTGGGGTAGTAGCACTGACATGTTATAATGTCAGGTTTCCTGGTCTCTAAACTTAAGCTGACCATTGACTGCACTGGCTGATTGCAAAACAAACAGAGTTTCTCACCACTGCGGCAAGGTTCTCTTTGAATTAAGTGCAGACTTGACTGTAACGCAATGGCTAAGTCATGGACAGGTAGTTTCTTTGTTTCAGAATCGGTCTAAATTCGTAATATTATATAACCCATATTGACATTACCCAAAGTACTTTGAATTATGAATTCTATCAGAAGACAATTGTAAACATGAGGCAGGAATTGTTACAAATTTTCTCACATGTGACAGTGGCAATGAGCAAAACTGCAAACAATTTGGTCCATAAGCTCTTTTCAGCAGGTATATATGACAGTTGATTGAGCAGACATTGATAATCTGCAGTAATACCTTAAAATAGTAGGTAAATTTATAGACATAAATTTGGTATAGAAGCTTTTTTAGACCACCACATTGTTTACTTGACTTTTGAAAACTGATCTCGAAGGTAATTGTACTTGTTTCACTCTGGACTTAGTCCTGCCTGGGGTTTCAGACTTGAAGAGTAAAAGCTTTACATTTTGTATTCTGTTACCTGTTGTCAATACCCACTGAATAATATTTTGACTGCTGTTTGTTTTAACTAATGTAGCAAGAATGAAGAAATGCAGAATAGTATTCACTTGTCAACTGACTGCATCACAATTGATTACTGGGTTTGGCAGATGTGGGTATGGGAGAAAGCTTGCCAGTAGCTTCTCATGGGTCAATGGTTTTGTCTGGGGTTTTCCTGGGTTCTTACACCACAAACTTTGTGACAAAGCCATGTGTAAGTGAAGGCAACTTTTTCTCTCTCTCTCTCTTTTTTTTATAAATCATTGTCTCATAATTTGAACAGCCTTTGGTGGAAAGATTAACTTTGATCAGCAATTACAGAAATTATTTAATATATAAATTTTGATGAGAATCTTTTGAGTAACATTTGTACACAGAATGCATGATCTCTTCCCAAAATGATAAATAACTTTTTACGAGTTAGTTTTTGTACTTTGAAATTTTTTATATTTTTTCACAAATGAACAAATGTACAAATTTTCAGGAGCTGTGGCTTGATCGTGTTATATTTTGATTCAAATGTGATCTCTTCCCCTAAATGATAATAAACTTTTCATATATTATTTCTCGTACTTTGAAAAAATATTTGTTGTGTATGACAGAATATATACAATTTAAAGAGTCATGCCACAATCATGTTATATCTGAATTCATGTTACAATGGAGTGTGCTATAGCTGGGTCACACTGTACTAGCATTTGGCCATCATGAATTAAAACCAGATCATTTAATTGTTTTTAATTGTTTTTGATGGTCACTGTGCTAAACTCTGTAGAAGTTAATGTTGCTAATTAGAGCCACTTAATCTATTATCTTTAACATCATAAGCATTTTCAAAATCTAAAATTAATTCTAAGTACTGTAAATAACTTTTAATTAATTACATAAACATGCATGCATGTTGTTTTCTTTATTACATAGACCATAGAGCTAGACCAGTGAAACCAAATTATTAATGTCCATTAGGACATGGTGTGAGTGTGCTGTAAAGATTCTGCTTGTATTTTTAGACTGCAAAAGCAAACATTTCTTGAAATTTGGATTCCCTTCAATGTGACAATGCACAGGACTAGAAAACTGGAAACAGATTACATCAACTGTCCCTACTACACTAGTCACATGTCTTCACCAATCTTGCAGCCAACACGTACAGCTTAATTCCATTTCAGATTAATAAATTTGACAAGACAGAGAGAAAGGAAACAAATGACCATATTCTGTTGACTTTTTCATCTTTAAGCAACACAGCACAGCACACTACATTCACGCTTTTCTTAAACAAAACTTGACAAGACACAGAGAAAAGAAATAAATGACCATATTCTGTTGACTTTTTTCATTTCATCTTTAAGCAACACAGCACAGCACACTACATTCACTCCTTTCTTAAACAAAATTTGAACAAACATCTCCACAGCAGGTTTAGAATAAAAAGTCTTAAGTTCAGGTCCTTTCATCACCCTCATCATATTCATTACAGTTCTTTGTTTTAAACACCCAGAGTCCATTTTCTTGATACAAAGCAAAGTTCAGTTCTGAGTGCATAAAGCTAATAATGTTCCATTGTTTTCTTATTTTGTGACCCATGGAAATGTTCTCTTCCATTATTAATTCCACAAGTCTCTGTCATGTTGATGTTGTTTAATATATCAAAACTCAGTGTCATCACTAGGGTTGGTGTCACCCAGTGCAGTGTCACCCCCATGGACCTCCTTCTTGCAAAAAAATTAATTTTTTTTATAGACGGTCATGTGCGGTAACTCATGGTATCACCTCCATGGACCTCCATCCTGCACAAAAGTTAAAAAATTTTATAGTCATGTGCGGTAAATCACGGTGTCACCCCCCATGGACCTCCTTCCTGCAAAAAAATTCAAAAATTTTATAGACCGTCATTTTGGTGTCATCCCCTCTGATGGTGTCACCTGGTGTGGTCTGCACCCCCCGTACCCCCCCTAGTGACGCCACTGTCAAAACTGGATGTATTAACTACTTTCTATCATCCAGTGAAGTGAGATTCAGGCTTATCTACTGCCTTGCACTTGGCTTCAAAGTAATTACCATATATGCTTGTGTATAAGCCAAATAATTTAGAAAAAAATATCAAAGCCTAGAACAAGGGAGGTCGGATTATCTGCTGAGCAAGGTCTGAACTTGAAAACTTGTAAGTTTTGTTGTTCACTGCAGGTATATATTGTTATTGTAGATCAGCAAGGACGAGATCACATGTCTAACCTGAACCCCCAGGACCTCAGGGTACTGAAACCCCATGTGAATATGACCATGAATATGGAGTAGCAATAACAAGATTTTCAATGTGACTGGACTTATGGGTTGGCTTATGCACAGGTCATGCACTTTTTAATGTTTTACCTATTCATTTTCGGGGGATTGGGGGTTGGCTTATACACACGAGTTTATATGCCAGTATATACAGTATGTAAAGCTGCCATTGCAAATGAAAGTACATGATACTGAAAACCAGCTAATTTTATGATGATGAACATGCAAGTTTGTGTTCCTCTGACAAACAAAATAAGTCCCAAAATCATTGCACTATTTTTCTAAATAAGATATATGATAAAATGCCATTGTAACATTGTGGAAGGATTTAAAATATGATGATTAAAACTGTGCTGAATGATGCTTATCAGAGTGAGGTATCAAAGCACATGCACATATAATTAGTCTTTAATTAAAATGATCATCTAAAGAACTGGCAGTCGATTAACTGGTGTTGTAATCTCCTTGTCTGCTAGGATGTCACCTATGCAGCTTCACCTAATCCTCTTCAAGTTACTTGAACATTGTTTGATAGCTCACACTTTACTTGGTTGATACTTGCTTTGTAGAAGAGTATCAAATAAAAGACAGGTTCAGCGACTAAAAATTTGCATACTCAATGCATGTAAGTATGATACATTCATAGACTTACAAAATGTATTTATAATACAACATAGAGAATTTTTTACTTAAAGATAAAGTATTGCTTAAAACCAGTGTTAAATGCAAATATTCATAAATGGAAATACAGGACAAAGTTCAAATAAGAGAACCCAAGCGCACATGTGCACACAAACATATATATATATATATATATATATATATATTCCCTAATTAATGCATCCACTCCAATTAATGCCCCTCCCCTTTTTTAAGAACAGAAAATTTCAAACTTCCTAGATAAGAATCATCACCATTCTGTAAGCACACTGTTATAATGCATATATCAATGTATTATTTACTAAAATCGCAGGCACACATGTAGTGTTAAACATGATGCAGTAGCTAGGAGGCAAGTTCAAAGACTTGCCAGTCCTACTTCAGAAAGCTGCTGAATGTTAAAATGTGTTGATTTCTCATTTTAATTGTGTTCATATTTGCAATGACTGAATCAGTGGTGGTAGAAAGACTCCCATATGTACATGTGGTCATTATAAGAGTACATCAAGCGAACAGCTTGAGCTTTCATTATTGTGTTCTAATAATCGCCACCCATTTGGAAAATGTAATGTGCCCAGGGACATTAATTAGGGATTATACTGTGTATAGTATTTCTTGCTTTGCTCCCACTTTTCCCTGTTCTGTTTTCCTCGCTATTGTCCAAAAAAAGGAAAGTCACTGTGGACATAGCTGTTGGAGTTTTCATATGTCTAGAATTGAAAGTATATATACTTTTTTGTGGATTTCGGCATCCCAGGGTACCGTGAATATACACACAAATAAATGGAATTTCCATTAAGGTATTGGACAAACATTGTATGCAACAGTGCTCAAAAAATTTTTTAGGCAGAAACCCATGGTAAATGACTTGAAACAAATCACTTGCCCTGACACAAATTATATTTGCTCCAAATCGCCATATTTTTAAATACTGTAAACTTAAGTTTATATAAAGAATGTTTGAAATTCACAATTTTCTGTTTACTGTCCTCTCAAGCTAGCTTTTTTTGTGACCTCTGTTACTAAAATTTTGATTTAATTTGATCTCATTGAAAGCAGTGTTACCATCAGGTCCTCATGTAAAACAGCACTTGGTACCAAAATAATTTTTGCTTTACATTGTTTTCAAACAACATTTATGTCTGACTTTGTTCATTCAGATTTTGTTTCCATTTCACTTGAAGGGATATTTTCCTTCAGGGGCTGATGTCAGCAAGTGTCTAATTATTCTATCATTGTTCTTATTGATTGGAGTTGATGTTCTTAAGCTTCTAAAATCTGTCCTGATTTCAAGTTTTTTGTTATGATTGGACATTGTTCATGTGACCGAACTCTGGTTAGCATTTTCATACGAAGGGTTTCATTTGTAAGAGGTGTTACATGTCTAGGCCCATACAAAAGGAACAAGAAAAGAGTGAAGCCAACAAGCTTTGTAAAATTTAACAAATTATTTATTTCCCTAGAAAAACAAAGTAAAAATGAGAAAAAGGACTTACGCTTTATGAATCAAATCCAAAACTAATCCAAGAATTAAAAAATATAAGTCCTATCAATGAAAAGTCCTAAATGAATCACAGTTCGAATCCCGATGAAATTCAAGATGGAAGGCGATGACATCTTCGATAGTCAGCTTTGTACTGATGTGTCAACAGTTCTTTGTTGAATCACAGAAAATAATAATCCAGTTTGGAATTCCGAATAATTTTCGATAAATGTCTTTGTCCAAGAATTTTGTAAGGAGCGCATGTATATATTTCTCCAGGGAAAAGAATCATTAATTCCAAAAAGTAAAAACTCAACTCAAACTGGTCACAACAATACACCTTTAAGTGTCGAAGATTTAAAGCCCAGCTGGCTAGTTCTTCTGAAGAAAATGATTATACAGTAAGTTAAGACGCAAAACAGATTCCTGTATGAGGGTCACCTTCTGGAATGATGGAGAATATTTTTTTACATGCTAATTATCATGTACTCTGGGCATAGCCTTGATTCCACTGAATGTTGTTGTTGTTGTTGGGCTTAATGCCATTTTTCAGCACACGATAGGCTATACATGGCGGCCAGTATTAATGGTGGAGGAAGAAACCGGGAAATCTGCGGAAAGAACCACCGACCCACGAGAAGCTACTGGCAAGCTTTCTCACATATCCACATTCACCAAATCTTAGACTCGAACCAACGCAGACAGAGGTGAGATGGCAGTGATCCGAAACGGACAGCGCTTTAGACCACTTGGCCACTCGGGGCCCCTATTCCACTCAATGAATCTTACTCTTAGAATGAATTAAAAAATTTTTTAAAAAAGTTGTATACTAGAACTCTATCTGATTTCTGAACCAAGGTCAGAAATTAAATACAGTGTTTCAACTGCTGCTTGTTTATCAGGTCAAACAGAACTGAACTGAATTTCTAAAAAAAAAAAAAATCAAATCCAGTAGACAAAGTCATCATTACAATAACATGTAATGGAATAAAATAAAAATAAAAAAATTTAAAACTAACAAACAGATAATTAAATTACTTATACATAACAGAGGATATCGAGTAATTTCTGTATGTTTAGGTGTGGAAGTGTTAATAATTGTGGCATGCACCTCTGCTCTTGAGCACTTTGATTGTTTTTTTATGTCTTTAAATTTTCCCTTTAAGGTATATTTCATCTTGTTCTATAGTGAAGAGCATTTGTGGGACTTAGAGTAATTTCATTTTCTTAATGCAGCAAGAATCTTCATGTTTTTGATTGAAGTTGAAAACAAATGAAGAGCAATTGGTCTTTTTTCAGTCTGTTAAACAAAAGCTTCAAGTTTTGTAATTAGTCCATGTCATGTCATAACATAGTGAATTAGTGGATGACTTTCAATTATAGTGAACACACTTCATATATAAATAGAATCAGCAGCTACCAGCTCTTAGAACTAAATGGACACTTCAATGTTATTGATATTTATGTTCCTTTAAAGTGAATAAAAAGTGTCCAGGATACTTTTTGCAAGTTGCAAATGCCAAAGGTTAGCTTATATGTAACTATGAAACAATTGCAGTCAGTACTCCATATGTTGGATAGCCCAAAATGCTCCCAAAGTACCCCTCTAAATGTAGACCAGGCCCCTCATATGTTTTAAGCAAGTTGCCCATTGGGTTTGTGAAGAAAATCTGTAATTTACCCAACAAAACCTCTAGTGAGCTGATGAAAAGTGGCATCTTCGTTTTGCAGTTTGTGAAAGAAACTGGTAAGTTATTACCATTAAGTTGCATGCTGGGGTTCCATTTGTATCTTTCCAACTCTTATGAATATGATCTGCTTACTTGTATCAAACATTACGATACTTTGTGTGCAAAGAGAAGCTTATAAACTATGAATAGGGAATAAATTATTTCTGTTCATAGTATTTCATTGGTTGCCTCTAATTAGCACTCACTTGTCATTTATGAATAATACTGAGGTGTCCTTTGCTAATGCTATCAGAATAGTGATCTACTGGTTAAATGTACTGTGTATTTCATGAAATACCTATATAATTCTTTTACAAATAGGTTAGGGAATTAGTGACTTATGACATCTACCAGGACTATCAGCTACCATAAATGGGAAATTATCTTTGGCAGTATATTTTGGCAGACAGTCTCAATACATATACATGTATTGTTATCCACATTTGATGCAGATTCCATAAACATGAATTTCAGTGATGGTGTATTTGTTGTAGCTTTTAATATAAATTCATGAGATGGGTTTCTCTATGATTTTTGATGTCATTCTTGCCACTGTAAGAGACTTTAAAATTAGCTTTAAGGGAAGGGCAGAATGCATATTCATGTTTATTGAACTTGAATTTTCAAACCACTGAAATTCCTATTTCCATCCATTATTAATTTTCGTTTGATGTTTCATTTGCTTAGATTTTGGCATTTTAACATTGGGAGATTATGCATGCTTTGAGATTTCAACAAATTTTAGATGCCAAAATCAAACTGACCCAGTTTTATGCTACTTGAGCAGCTAAGTAATCCAATCAATTAGCATTTAGTCTGATCAGAGTTAATTTTGATCAAACATAGTATAAACTCTACTCCATCTCCGCATCTTTAAGCACCAAAGCTGAACCTTTCATGTGGAGAGAATAAAAGCAGATTGTTTTGTGCTGATTAAGCTGTTTTTAGTAATTGAACCATAATCAGGTGATGTCTTTAATCATTTTGGAATTACTTCTGATCACACAGTTTAATCACTGTCAACAAACTTCAGAAACTGAAGCCAACTAACCCCAGTGACAGGATCAAAGGGATATTAATTGTTTTGTGGTGCTTGAAATAAGCAACTAAATTGTCTTGTCCTGCTTAAGCCAGTTCACAGTCACATGATTACAGGCATTATTATTGTAAATATCCTACACTGGAAGTAAGGTGTGCCAAAAATAAAAAAATAATATTTTTAAATAATAATTTTGTGTACAAAGGAGATTTCAGTGAGTGATGGGAGAGACAGGGGACACCCCTAATCTTAGGAGGAAAGCACTCATGTCCAGGAGGTTCTAATGTGTGACTTTTCCATGATATGAACAGATAATTAAAAAAATTTGAATTCTTTTAGCTTTACTGGTCATAGACCAGAAGAACACGTATGATCTGTTGATCTGTTATCTCATCTTTACACATATTAGAAAAAGTTTGTTATTGCTACTCTTCTAAACGGCTTTGAGGATTACCATGAAACTTTATAGACACGTTCTTCCTATGATCCAGCTGAGCATAAATGGTGCCCAGATTTTGAATATGGTCACCACAATTTCCATCTCAATAATCTTATTGATAGTCCTCCAGAATGGAGGTCATATTGACATGGGGTTTGCATTAAAAGACTTCTTGTGATTTCTAAAGTCTTTTTGTGCAATGGGTACACTTGCATTGTACAAACTGATCAAATAAAAGACAAGTTCGCAGACAAAACAACTTTTGCATCCAAAATTTAAAGCATGCATACATTTTTATGCATATTTCGGCATCTCGAAGAACCCTAACATACATACAAATACATGTAACTGGAATTTCCACCAAGGTGTTGGACAGTCATTGTACACATAGTGCTCAAAGATATTTTGTTTCAGGCAGAGACTGAGGGTAAGTGATTTTAACAAATCACTTGGCCTGACACAAATTTCCCTTGCCCACAATGGCCGTTCCTTTTGTTATAATTTTCATACAGAACTGAAATTGCTTCGTCTTAAAGTTAATGTAAGTTAATATAAAAATGCCTGAAATTAAAAAATTTTGTGTTTGTTTGTTTGCCTCGCAAACTTGTATTTCTCATGAAAAAATTATGTGATCTTTTATAGTAAAATTTTCATTTGATTTGATTTAATTTCTTTGAAAGCAGTGTTTCTTCAGGTGTCATGCAAACCAGTACTCAATTCAGAGATCATTTCAGAATATGGATTAGAGAAACAGAAATATCCCCCTCCCCCCGGTACTCTAAACGGGGATTCAGTACTGCAGATTCTATACACATTCAAAGCCATGATTCTCAAACACTAATGTTGACAAAAAGCAGAGGAGGATCATTTTTGCCCCAGTTTCTTTCCATGCCAGTTTCCTTCCAGAAAGAAATGATGACATTCTCCTGCCACCCATGTCAAGTATCCTGCTTGGAGAAAGGCTCAGCCACTTTGCCGTTGAATGGGAGCGATTTTGCTCTGATGATAGGTGGATCCTGCAAATTGCTTTGGATGTCATTTGGATCACATTCAGTGCTCCTCTGCCATTGTTCATGGATCCTTCAACAACAGATGTCATAAGATCCATACTGAGCAGATGGTCTCAGCAGGAAAGAAACAGATTTCTCACAGAAAGGGCTATCTGTTGCATTGTTCAGAAACATCATTGATGGGCCATTGCTTGAGGCACAGTCACCACTATAGCAGGCTAGACAATAGTTGTGGATACAAAGGCAATTAGGCAGATCTCAACTTCATTGCCATCCATGATATTGAAGGTGCTGTTGAACAGCACTTGTGCCATTGTTGACAAATGCTGCCATGTTGGCTGTGATGTAAGGGTTACCAGTAGTTGCTACCACTAGTTTTTCAGCGACCTCAATAAAGGCTTCAAAGGGCAGAAAATGCAGCAAGGTATGCTTGCACCTGCAGCTGGATGCATCCCTTTTGATGAGGGCCATGGGCATCATACATGAAATACTGCAGGTTGCAGAGGCTGATGTCACAGAGCATAGGGACCCCCATCTTGATTGTTGGGTTTTGCATGTACACAAAGGAGGCTATTATGGTAGTTCATATATAAACAGAGTGAACCCGATATAACATGGTGGTTGGGGTCCATAGAACCTGACCATGTTATACACTGAATAGTGTTATAACCAACCAAGTCATTTAGCTGAAGAAAATGATGCAAGTACCAAAAAATAAATGGCGGGGAGATTGGTAATAAAAGCGGGTGCAGAAGTATGTGCTTTTGATTAAATGAAGATGAACTAGTCTGAAATGCACTTGTATATAGACAACTTACATTTGTGTAGTACAAACCATGATCGTTAAGTACTATTCATGTATATGAAAATTCCATAAATTTGAGTACAGATCACATGTTATGAAATTGATTTATCAGCCACATCCCATTAGAAAACACAAATAACACATATTTTTAAAAAATGGTAGTCCTTATTTGATCTATATCAGATTGACACTAAACAGTTGTCGCCAGTAACAAATGGCTATAGTTGTTTACATGCAGCATATACATGTACTTAAATTGGCCTAGATTTTGGTCAGTTGGCAACAGCTATCATGTTTCCAAGGCTACCCAGGAGATGAGGCTATTCATAGGGAAATGAAAACATGTTATCAAATTTAAAAGTTTAACAACACCTTTGCGAGATACCCATCTTCAGTTAAATTGAAGGCCAAATATCTATGGTTTCAAAAGATTGGAAATTTAATATGCATTTATGCCGCAGTTGGTAGTGATCATACTCATAAACTATTTTCCTGCAAAAAGGAAATTTTCATGGCACAATGAATGTGTTCCAGTCACTTTGTAAAATGCAACAATCCATTAGATTCCATTGCTTTTATTTAAGTTTGGTGCTGACTTTCTTTGATGAAAGGTGCTTGTTGTTACTGAAGATTGTAATCAGCCTTCTTTGATGAAGAGTGGCACATGTTATTGAAGTGACCAATAAAGGACAGCTTTGGATGACCAAACAAATGCCCATTTCTTATTGCAGTGGCAACATCAAATAATTGTAGAACATGGATTGAGATTGATTTTATTTTTCATTTGCTTAATATTTATGCAGAATGATTGGTGCTTCAGAGGTAATCACTGTTCTTTGACATTTCAGCAAAACTATTTTTTTGATACATTTAAAAAAAAGGAATTAGCCATCGTTTGGTCAATGTAGCAGTTACTGTTCCAGCCTTCAAAGATTGGTTGGTTGTAGCTAGTTTAAGTAGCATAACTATCAGAGTGTATAACAGCATACATTACTCAGGCCAGATGTCAGCGTAAGTGGATTATGATATAACAATGCACTCTTAAAGGTGGTTTTTCAGTATGAATAGAGAATTTGTTTATGTAACAATAGATAGATTCCAGCACATTTTATATCGTTTGTGGCTTCCTTTCTTGGTACGTTTGAATTTCTCCACTTCAAACCCATACAAGTTTAAATACCCAAAAATGTCGCAAAAAATAAATAAATTGCCAGATGGTATATTTTGTCGCCCCCCAAAAATCGCAATTTGTGACATTGGTGAAGCCAAACACAATCATACTTTTAAGAAAGAAATTTTTGTGTACGAGAAAATCTACAAATTTATATAAAATATTTGATAGTATAGAATTCATTGAAATGAAAGTCAGATAATTTTTATCGTTGACAGTGATAACCTATACTATAAAGTATAGTAAATGAGTGACATTGTAAATGTTTACCCAGTTGTGAGTTTGTATAATTGTTAAAGGAAAAGACTTATAAAGGACGAAAATCCATTATGAAAAATTCATATCTGCTGTGTAGCAGATTTGAAAAAAGAGAAGCCATGGCAGTGATAATGAAGGATATCATTTTCTTTGTTTTAGAAGTTTAAGTTTACTCCTGGATAGCTTTGGCATAGGATGTATGTGTGTTTTAGAAGCTTACACCATGATTGATTTGGCATAGGATGTATGTGTGTTTTAGAAGCTTACTCCATGATTGATTTGGCATAGGAAATATGTGTGTTTTAGAAGCTTACTCCATGATTGATTTGGCATAGGAAGTACATGTGTTTTTAAAGTTTGTTCCTGGGTAGCTTTGGCATAGGATGTACATGTGTTTTAGAAGCTCATTTCATGATTGATTTGGCATAGGATGTAAAAGTGTTTTAGAGCTTACTTCATGATAGATTAAGCATAGAATGTACATGTTTTTAGCTCTACTGGTCATATGGGATGTCCTGTTGTCTAATGTCTGTCTGTCCGTTATTACAAGATTGTTATCACTACTACTTCTAAGTTACTTTGAGGATTGCCATGAACTTGACACATTCATTCCAAGGTCTAGTTGGTTCTAAATGAAAATGGTGCTGCACAGATATCTAGTATGGCCACCATATTAGCCATCTTGAAAATCTTGTTATTGGTACTTCATCAGAGTAGATGGTCACATCAGCATGGGGTTTTCACTGTAAGACCTCTTATGATACTGGTTGGTCATAAATAAAAATGGTGCTGATCTGACAAATACAGCCACTATGGCAGCCATCTTAAAAGTTTTAGTTCTTCTCTTCTTAAATAGAAAGCCATGTCAGCATGGGGTTTGCACTAGAAGACTTCTTATGGTATCTGGTTGGTTATAAATAAAAATGGTTCCACTTGGACATTCAATATGGCCACTGCAGCAGCCATCTGGAAAATCTTGTTGCTACTTGTGAATGAATGGTTGTATCAACATAGGGTTTTCACTAGAATGCTTTCTCTGTGTCTAGTTTACTCTCAGTGAAAATGTTGCCTATCTCTTGTTTAATATGGCTGTCATTTGTCAGCCATCTTTAAAATATTTTAACTGATGCTTCTCCTGAACAGAAAGTCAAACTGACATGTTATTTTTGCCAGAAGACTTCCTATGATGTCTAGTTGGTCATACATGAAAACAGATTTTCCCAGACATTCAGTTTTGTCTACTACAGCAGCAAAAATTGGAAAACCTTGTTATTTCTAATCTTTTTGACTGGATGGCCATATGATCATGGAGTTTTTTACTAGAGATTTCTTATGATGTCTGGTTGGTCCTAAATGAAAATGGTGCCAATCTGGCATCCAATATGCCTGCCACAGTAGTCATTTTAAAAATCTTAATGCTACTCTTCCTGAAAGGAAATTCATATCTGCATCAAGTTTCCACCAGAAGACTTCTTACATTGTATGGTTGGCTGTAAATGAAAATGGCTCCACTTACATCCAGTATAGATGCCACAGCAGCTGTCTTGAAATGTTGTTATTGCTATTCCTGAATGGATGGCCATATCAGCATGGGATTTTCACTAAAAGACTTTTTATAAAATCTTGTTGGTCCTACTACCCCTGAATGGAAAGTCAAACTGACATGGAGTTTTCACCAGAACACTTTGTCGATGTCTAGTTGCTCCTAAATGAAAATGGTTCTCCTCAGACATTCAGTATAACAACCATAGCAGAAATCATGAAAATCTTGTTATTGGTACTCCATCAGAAAGGATAGTCATATTAGCATGAAGTTTTCACTAAATGACTTTTTTTGCTGTTGAGTTCGTCCTGAATGAAAATAGGGTCAGATTGGCATCCAGTATGGCCACCACAGCAGCTATCTTGAAAATGAAATCTTATTGCTATTCATCATAGATGGAAAGTCATAGAAGTATGGGGTGTTAACTTTAAGACTTCTTATGGTTGGTGTTGTATAAAAATTGTGCTGATATGATATTTTGAAAATGTTACTGCTATTTGTCCCAGATGGAAAGTTGTATCAACATTGAGTTTTCACTGGAAGACCTTTTATGATGTGTAGTTGGTATTAAGTAAAATTTGTGCTGATCTGACATCTGTTGTAGTGACTGTGGCAGCTATCTTGAAAATCTTGTTATTGCTACTCCTGCTGAATGGTAAGTCATATTGGCATAGGGTTTTCAACAAGTTTTTTCTCTGATTCTAATGGTGTCTATTTTAGCCTGAATGAAAATGGTGCAGATCTTACATTGAATATGGCTGCCACAGTAGCTAAGTAGAAAATCTTATCCCAGAAGAATATCAGTGATTGTTATGACACTCAACAGTTAAAAAGAAGAAATGGCCTTGTCTTGAATTCCTGGAAATTCTTTGCAGCCAGTAGAGCTTCAGTCTGATTGAGGGTCTCTTGTTTAGACACCTGCTTCTAGATATATCAGGCATAGGATAGATGCAGCGCCTGATGTACATTTGTTTTAGAAGTTTACACCTGGATAGATGCAGCGCCTGATGTACATTTGTTTTAGAAGTTTACTCATGGGTAGATATGGCATATGATGTATATGTATTTTAGCTTGGAGTTTTCACTTACAACATCTTATATTGTTTTGTTGGTCCTAAATCAAAATAGTGCTGAGCTGGCATTAAACATGCATGGTTCTTTGGGATGCTGAATTCTGCATAAAAGCACACATACATTTCATTCTTGGATGCATGAAAATTCCATCAGCTTAGTTCTTCATCATATCAAGCATTATAGGCTAGATATGATCAGACAAGGAAAGACACCTGTTAATTGATTTTCATTTCAGAATGCTCATATGATCAAAAAATTAATTACATGCATATATGATTTGACACCTTTTGATAAACATTACTCAGCACAGTTTTAATCCGTCATATAAATCCTTATGTGATGTTTGGAACACTTGCATTTATCATATACCAGATTTTTGGACTTGTTTTGTTTGTCAGAGGAATATGAACTCTCATATAAATCATTATAAATTGTCATGAATTCTGCTGTTTTTTGGTGTCGTGCACAGATATACTTTAGTTTTCAAGTGATTATCAAATGATTTCTTTGGTGCCAAGCACAAGGCTGCAGATGACCATGATTATATGAGACTGGCCAACAGAAATTAGTTGATGCTTATTTTTTGATAAAGAAAACAGAACATGAAAGAGACAGAGATTTTTGGAATGAAACATAGAATAGAAAATTCCCATCTGTCCAAAAATGAGAAATTAATGGAACATTATTTGCTTTAGTGTGGCAGCTCTGGAAGGAAAAGTGGAATGGCAACCTGATCCAGAACGTAAAGATTGTGATCCTAAACCTGCAGTGGGGAAGTTTTTTAAAGTTCATTTAAGAAAAAAGTGAATATAATAGGATGTGTTGCTTAAAGATGAGATGAAAAAAGTGACTAGAATATTGTCATTTGTTTCTTCTTATATTGTCTTGGCATATTTATTGATCTGAAATTGAATTAAGCTAATTAAATTAATATAGAACTGTGTAATCTCTTTCTAGCAGCACACACAATGAAATGATATGCAAATTAAAGGAACTAAGAATTGTTATAGTTGTAACAACACAAACAACCACAATTATAACTGTTATCAACTGCCTTAAGTTTTTATTCATTTATTTTAATATTAAATATTTCACAATGAATGAGCAATAGGAATTGGATGACATACATAATGATGACAATAATGCACACATAATATTCTGAATTAATACATAGAACAAAAAGTATTGTTATTGGGAGTCCTTGTTTAAAGACTGGCAGTGCAACTCTTTCCAAGGAAGGAATCCTGAATTGTAACCTTCAAAATCCTATCGAGAACCTTGACTATATATCTGTGTTTTTTAAACTGGAAAGTCATATTGACTGGTAGTGGGGGTCCATCAAAAGACCTCTTATGGTGCCTTGTTGGTCATAAATGAAAATTACACTGGTGAGTGGTGGCCATAATTAAAAATTCTGTTATTGCTACATGTCCTGATTGGACAGCCATATAGACATATGATTTTCACAAGAGACTTCTTACAATACCCTGTTGGTCCTAAATGAAAATGGTTCCTGTGTTACTATGAAGCACTGGATTTTCATACCGAACTCTTAACAAAGGAAATGTGTCCACAAATGACTGCATTTTATAATTTCACCTTTATAGACAGGTTTCAGTATATTATGATTTGTGTTTACAGGTATGTCAAGCATACAATTTCAGATGATCAAATTTTGATGCAGATTGACCCAGGGAATAGCCGTATGCCCGCCAACCCCTCATATGCCACACTGACAGTCGAGCATCAGAACCCCAGGACTAAAACTACAGAAATCAAAAGGTTTGGATAATGTGAAATTCAGTGTGCAAGTTAAATGTCTAGCCAATTTGAATGGGTTTCTTTTTTATGCCCTGTTATGATTGTGGAAGGGGCATAGGGTGTTACCCTGTCTGTCCATTTGTTTCATTCTGGTTTAGTTAGCAACTATGCATGTAAATCTGTCCTGCAAAAGTATGGTAGAATTCTAACACAAGTAGGTCACTGTGACCTACTTTTATGCTTCATTAATTTAAGCATTGTGTTTGTCAGATTCTCAGATACTGTGAACCTGGGGTCTTGCAGCTTTGTATGTAGATGTGTCTTGGTGTATACAACATCAGTCAGTTAGTCATGCTACCAGGCCACATGCAAAATTGACCAGCTTTCATGAAAATTGATATGAACAATGCATGAGGACTTCTGCAAGAAAACAAATTTTGCAAAAAAAAAATCTTTGCATGAATAACATAAACAAAATCTGGCCATGTTTTACTCCAAGTTTGTTTGCTTTAGTCTTGGTAACCAGAGTGATTTTTTTTGTTTTTTTTTTTGTTATGTTGGCTTGATATTCCCAAATATGCATGACTGGAAATCCATTAAGGCATGCTGAAGAGAGTTGTAGGTCGTAAGTTGATAACAGATTACTTTAAAGTTCCATTTCCTGGGATTTCTGAGTCATTATTAACTTTAAAACTCTTAATACTTAAGAAGCATCTCTAGAGTCACTGGTCAAACAGAAATAAAATAGGATAATGTACAGCTACTAAAGGAATTATTTCCTAACTTGTTAAAACTAGACATGCAGACTGCAGATTGTGAGAAGATTTTCTCTATTCAGAACAATCATATTGCCATCAGAAATAGGTTAATTTCTGAAAATGTCGGCAGAATAATGGAATTTAATTTGCATTACCATAAGTTCTTTTGACATTTTCACTTGGCATTCTAGGGAAATATTTGCTGAATTTTATAAAACTTGTTTTTGCTCTTTTCAGTTATTTAGTTTAAGACTAATGAGTCAGTGTTGTGATGTGAATTTGTTTTTTCTCTCTCTCTCTCTCTCTCTCTCTCTCTCTCTCTCTCTCTCTCTCTCTCTCTCTCTCTCTCTCTCTCTCTCAGTAACTTAATCATAAGGAGATTGATTGAGAGAGAGAGAGAGAAAGATATATATTAACCACTACTTAGCAAATCCACTCTTTGACAGCAACAGGAAATATCCGTGACTTGGCACTCTATTAATTAAAACCTGTGTTCAGTACCTGAACCTTCAGCCTTATGATAATGTATTTATTTTTTCTTCAGTTTTGTTTTTAGTTTTTACAAAGCTAGTTTCAGAAGCAATTCTATGATCATACAAAGATGATTTTTTTTTATATATTAAAATGTTACAGAAGTTGAAGTTACATTAAACATAGGAATAAAAAATGTCTTCCGCAATTAAATTGTTTAAGAAAAGTTGTTGATCTACTTTTGCCACTGAATACATAATGCATATAAACTTAAAGGAATAGAAATGTTTAGTCCATATTAATATGAAGAGACCACTTGTTAAAAATGAACAAATCTGATGAAAATTTAATCTGTTAACAATTTTTTGAGTTTCAGTGTTAAAATAATACTGATATTACTAATGTCATAGACTAATAATTCAACAATTAGGTAATAAATGAATATCTTCTCTCCAGCTTGCTTAGCCATAGCACTGTGCTCATAATTATGAACCAACAAAAGTTTAAATTTCAGACTTGTTCAAATTTAAAAGTTTGCATCTTAGTAAAGTCATAAACTAACATTTAGGCATGTTTAAGACATGCAATGCCATTCATAGAATATGTTCTTTTTTTGTTTGCTTTTTTTAAAATTTTTTATACACATGTTCATATTATAGTTTTATGTACAAATATAAACTGCAGTTCAATAAGAATCACATACTGAGTTGGCCATTTGTGGCTTCAGTTTGCATATTAATATATTTAGCATAAAAAGAAAAGACATAGACAATTTATTAGTGGAGCTGGCGAAAATAAAATTTTATTTAGTATGAGATCACCATAAATGTCTTTGAATCCATTATAAAATCAAAAGTTTTTGAACATTTTTTTATATTTTTAAAGATAAATTATTTTTGTTTCCTTTCTTCATGATTTGATAAAACTTTTCTAAAGTGAAATAAAGTCCATTGCAGTTGATGGTAAAACTGCTGTTGAATTTTGTGTCAGCTATTACATCTGTCACTTGTATAGTTACTTGTATTTTGTCAGATTTATTATCTCTGGCAATAGTAAATTGCATGTATGGATAGGTTAGAAAATAACACTTGAATTATCCAGCTTAGACCTAGAAATAATGCACTGGGGATAAAGTGATATGTACACAAAACTTGCACTATCCATATATATATATTTTGAATAATTATATTTCATGGAAATGTTCACAGTATTTTGACATTTTTTTCAACAAATACTTTTCCACCATTTTCCCTATTTGGTTGCTGTGATAACTATTTTAACATGTGTTAGTTTCACTTATATTTTGGTATTAGCAATCTAAAAATACTAGTTTTGAAGCAGTTGATAGGATTTGGCTCAAAACGTTTTGAAACAACCCTGCATGCATTGATGGGGTAGTTAGAAACAAATCAGCATGGGTAACAAAATCACAAAAACAATTCAGCACTACCAGGATAAAATACTAGATTTTAAAAATATATTCTGTACATTTAGTTTTAAATCTTTTCCAGTATAAAAATTTGGACCTTCCAACATAAAACATCTTTATAAGAAAATTATTCTTAAAATTATGTCAGGATATTAGCAACTACTGCTTATAGGATACATGGACCTTAGATTACGATTAGAATTCATTGTTAAAGGAGTATTATAAAATTCAGATGCAGTTTTCAAAAATAAAGAAGGGAATAAAATTTTGAATAATTATTATTGATTGGTGTATAGTGGTCTTCATCTTGAGAGGCCATCCTGCCTGATTGAAAGTCTATATTTTTGCCATTCTATATCATCTTGTAAGATGTCACCCTTTCTAAATCGCTACCTTTTCTTTTCAGAAGGGAGGGGTGAATCAAGCCCCGTATAAGTGTGACCAACCACTGTATTTAACCAATATATGAGGAATAGTTGAGACAGTGGGCAAGATAAAGCATCATCTCTGATTTTTGATGTTCTTTGAAAAAGTTGGGGAATTAATAAACATTTACCTTTGTTAGAATAGGTTTATAATATCATTCTTTTAGTGACAAAAACTAAAAATATCTTGTTGAAATTTAGGTTTCAGTGTGACTATGCAGAGTGTACAAGAACATACAGCACTGCAGGAAATCTCAAAACACACAAGAAAACACACAAAGGTAACTATCCTATCCAAATGCTTTACCAAATTGTTTTCACCTGCAAAACATAGATGAGACAAGAACTGCTCTTCTTGGGCAGTGACAGCATTGTTGTATTGAACAATTCAAAGATTTTGACTGTGTGAAAGTTTCTGCATCAACTTTCCTATCTCAGATACTGTTGATTTACAGTGCTAAACTTAATGAATGCATTCCATTTGAGGAGTTTCATTCACTGAGATAAGTGGGTCGTATTTACCTATTTTTCTCTGTTCATTTGACCACATCTGGATGAATGGATCATGCAATGAAGGAGCAGGTGAGACCGAATTCAGCAGAAAATGTGGGATTAATGCTTGTTGTCATGTAGTTTTCTCCATTGTATAGCTATAACACACCAGAAATAGATAATCTGAATGGCAGTAATGACATTACCTGCTATCATAACATTGTTATATCTTTTCCCCAGTCCTAGAACACTATTCCCATCTCCAGTTAGTAATTGGAGGTCTAGAATATAAAAAATCCAGTAGTCTGCCTCTTGAATGGCCCCCCTGACCAGCAGCCACCTGCTTCTTACGGCCAGAATCCCTTGGCACAGACGAGCTTGTATTCAAAAAACCCCCTTAAGAACGGCCACCCCTCTAACGCGACCAGCGGCCAGCATATTAGTACAAAAATGTAAAATGTTCCCCATACAAGTGGCCACTTTTTATTTCAAATGTATCTAGAACCAATAATTAATTCATATCATGACGTAAGGTAAGTAATCAGATTATCTCTATCGTTGATACATGTCTCCCAGTGTCAAGTTTCCGTCACAGGGGCTTGTATTGTTGCTTACTATTTACCTGACATACATGTACTATACAATAACTATAGTGCATGTATGACAGGTAAATTGTAAGCAATGATACGAGCCCCTGTGGTTTCCGTTACTGAAAGAAGTGTTGACTGAAGTACATGTAACACTAAGATTAATATTATACCATTGTCTATAAAAGCTGATGTTTACAGGAAGTGGGCTCAACAATGTTATGATAGAGTTTTGGGCTTGACACATCTGTCGAGTTCTTCTCTTTGATGATTACAACTGGACGTAATTGTCAAGATCATAACAGGGTTAGCATAGGCTGAAAATAGAGTTTGTTCATTAGCACACACACAGAGAAATTAACCTGGAACAAAATGGGGTACCAGACAAAGACTGAAAAATCACGTGACAACACATTTATTGCTTCCTTTATGAAGAAGGCATTTCGTCCACTCTACAAAAGTTTCGTCTGCATAATTAAATCACATACAGTTAGCAACATCTGAATAAACCATTACCAAAAATTAACATGTCATCACATAAACGGAGACATATTATTTTAGAAGAAAAGTCGGTTATTCTACTCGATGACATCAGGTGAGGTGGGGAGGGGGGACTTGCCGAACATTTTCATGTAGCCTAGAAAAGACTCGAATAAAACAATTTTATGTTGAAAAGACTCGAATAAACAACGTTGTAACTGATAAGGAGGTTATTCAGCAGCAGTGGGGAAATGGAGCAAATGGAAAGAGAATTATGTATGTACCAAGATTTAAATGACGTTTTTGAATGGTTTTGCAATGTGCATGACAACAACACCCTCTTGCATATCACGCTTACGCCAAGAATAAGAACTATTAATATATATTCAGTTGAAATAAGTCTATTATTATAACAAGAAGAACCTTTTAATAATTAATGTTACTTTTAAACGAAGATATTAAATGAAGATATTAAATGCTTTGAAGTATGTAGCTTTCTTACTATGTACATTACATACACTTCTCACAAAAAATTTTGTACCACTCTGGAAAGGCCACCCGTCTTATAAGGCCACTTTCTGGGTGCAGAAGGTGTGGCCGTATGAGAGGGGGACCATTCTAAATATGATTCCAGACTGATACCTCAGTCCACTTCTGATAATCAGAATATCATTCATTTCCTTTTACTCCATGCATTTCTGCACGTGTCTCTAGGTGATCAACAGTCATCATTTAAGTCATCGTTTGGCACTTCTGCTGTCAATTGTATCCTTTGTTGCATTGTATTTGTTATTTTCTCCCTGGTCCTTTCTTTATTTTCATGTATCTGTGTTGCATCTCTTTTTGTTGATTTTGAGGTTTTAAGTACATTGCTAGTGCAGTTATGCTTCGTGTTTCATTTGTCTAATAGTAAATGGTGTCAGGTAATTTATTCCTACCCAGTTGTTGTTCCTTTTAGTTTTTTATATCTTATATTCCTTTCAGCCTTCAATTAAGCCTCCAGGCATGAAAAGTACAACATGTGTTTAGTGTGCACAGCATATATATTCACATTTGTTGTTGGTGGCTTGATTGGGTTTTAGACTTGACAAAAAGTAGCTGGGCCTATAGAGCCAGGAAGAATTATACTGCTTCTTCTATGTCATCTCTGGAGGACCCCTTTAATACACGTGTTTGGGCTACAGCACTTCTCAATCTAAGCTAGCATCAGCCTTTGTAAGAGAGGTGTTTAGAATAAGAAGGTCATCAGCTTTCACTGGATATATGGGTATATCTGAGGGAGGGATCCTTGGCACATTCCACTGTAGGGAAGTTGCCAGCCCTTTTAGTGAACCCATCATTCCCCTTGCAAGGGAAGCACAGCCATCATCTTGCTCAAGTAGACCTGGAATTAAGTTAAGGAGATCTTGTTCATCATAGTCAAGTTCCATGAACAGAGACTTCCCAGTACTTCATCTTACCAGTCATTGCCCAGTGACAGTTGTAGAACATCTGTCTCTAGATCACTGGGTGCCAGGCACCAGTTGCCAGATGATGTTCCAAATGATATTCACTGAAATGTTTGTCACCAGACATTGGGCAGCATGCACCAGACACTGATCACTAGGTATGCTGTATAGTGCCAATCTTCTGTTTTTGTTCACAGGTCACTGATCACAGAGCACTGAGCACTGGCTGCCAAACAGTAAGTGCAGGTGTCCCAAGAACTAGTGTTGATCACCAAGCAATGTATGTATGCTGTTCACCAAATAACATTCTTTGAAATGGGTACCAGGTTTTGACCTTTTCTTCATATTTCATTGAGTTTAGATGATTGGTATAAGGGAAAGGATCAGGTCAGTACCCCTTGATTCTCATTGTTCCTGTTCATCTCCTACAGAGCTGGGCATGACCTAGAGCTTCTCTGCCTCCTCTGTCCTCATAATGAAGGGAAGGTGAGTGGGAGTACCAGTTACTGCTTTTCGCACTGAGAGAGAATCCCATGAGAAGAGTCCCCTTCTCCCATGAAGGAGATAAAAAGAAATAGTCTGCCATAGGTGTGGACTTGAAATAAGGTGGGAAATGAGGTTTACCATCAACTTGTGCCAAATTTGTGTCCTAAACCTTTGAGATCATTGGAGGTTAGGATCTTCTCTGTTATGGAGAGGCCCTCAGGGCACAGCTCAATCTGACCAGCTGTTGTTTCCTACTCGGTGATAGTGTGGAAGCTGACTCAGAAATCATCTAAAAGCCAAGAGGGGGCAGAAGTTTTTTTCCCCCTCTTCTATGCTTTGGCACTTCCAGTCAAACAGGCTTCATCACCCTTTAGGCCCTGTAAACTGACACGTTGAATCCTGGTGCAGATTTTGGCAGGGACCTGTGCCTGTATTCTCATTAAGGCTGTCAAGTCAACGGAATTGAAGGAGAGAACACTAGTTACAATAGCTTTGCATGTTGATCTTTTTTTACTGCCTTCTTCATTCTGTTGAATGTGGAATCATTATCCTCAGTGGCATTGCGGAGATTTTTTAAAGGACACACACTCTTCATGTCCATGGTGTTTTTGGCAGAACTCCTTCACCCCATTGGGAATGCTGCCAAGGAGAAATCTTGCTTTAACATATCAAAAACCATTTGCAGGCTGCTCTGCTTGATGTGGAGATGTTATTTCAAGGGCTAGTCCTTACAATGGCCACATAAGATTTGAGGGATGAACAACACTGGTCCCTGGCCTCAGTTCAGGATCTCATTAAACTGGTGCAGAAATGCTGCATCCTGATGTCCATGGAATCCACCCTAAATGTTATAAACAGGGCAACTATAAGAACCAGAATCAGTCCCAGGTTAAAGCTCCTTTCCACCCATCTCTCTCATTACAAGGTGGTCTAAAGGGCCAGGGGAGGAAGTCAGTGGACCTTCCTAAACAAAGCAGGCAATCGTCCCTATGGAGTGCCACCCTCTCCTGCTTGATTGGACCTCATGGACGATGTATTTGTCAACAGTAAGGGTTACCAGCTTCCCTACTGGGACCCTTCATTTCTTTCAAGGTTCCGCATATTGTTCTCCCTGTCTCAGATAGTTTCTCTATGGGTGAGTAGAGAGGGTGAAGAAAATACAAAGCCCAGGATTTTATTCCAAGTTTCTTAGAGAGTTGGAAAGACCCATAAAAAATAACCTTTTAGTGAATATTTAAACAGTCTTCCATCTCTCCCTGATATTGGTGAGTTGAAGAAGTGATATTCATGCAGCATCAGTGGAAAAAGGTTGTTTATATTTTAGTGGTAACTATGATTTGGTCTTCTTTGCTAACTTGGGTTTCTGGCCAAGAATCAGCTCTCTTTCATGACAGTCTTAGTCCATGAGGTCAGGGCTATGTATTGCTAAATTTAGGCCTTGCTGAATCATTCCTCTTTGGATTAGATCATGAAAGCCACCTTCTGGTCATCTGATGCCACTTTCGTTAGTTTTACAATTGATCAATGTTACACCAGAGTGAGGGTATTATGTTTTTGGTCTAATTGTGTCAGCCCATCAAGTTTTCAGGCCATCCTCCTAACAACAAAATTAGATTTTCTTGACATCTTATCATAGGTTAGCAGACTTCCTTTGGGCTAGCAAATTCAGCAGTGTCATATTATCAGGTAAATAAATGTATTACTGATGTTAAAAGGTGTATGTGTATGTGTATAAACTAGTTTTAAATATGTAATATTTGCTTACTAATATTGCCCTCTCCATCTTCAAGCTCCTATGTCTCGTGCCATGTCAAAGAAGGATAATATTATGATTATTGGAAGTGGACTGAGGTATCAGACTGTGATGATGTTTTTTATTTTTTCATTTCTTTTTCTAGACCATCAGTTACTAGCCCCAGGAGAAGATATAACAACAGTAATACTAGTATCAATTAAGTATTACAATATTAAAATTAGTTTTACTGTCACAAAGTTTTAAAATGAAATCGACAATTTGTTTCACATAATTTGTGCTTTATTTGCATTTGAAATGCATACAGAATCTATTTCATTTGCATTTTTTGCATTCCACCCACGTTTGCATTTCAGCTATCATTATGTTGTTTCATATTGTCTCTTAAATGCATTCTGATGTTGCATTTACTGTTTGCTTTCAACATTTTTTTTTTGCTGATTTGAAACAAATTTGAAATGCATTTATTAAACTGGTTTTATGCTTGTGCGAATGATAAAGGGAGAGAACTATTTTGTATCTTGTCTGCAAACTGTGTACTTTAATACAATAGCAAATACTTAAGATAAAAAAATAGCATTGCATTGATGATAATAAAAAAATAACTACAATAGATGCAAAACTAAAGCTGTATTTTTCAGCAAATGTTATTTCTAATTTCACTCCAGTCAGATAAAAATTTGATAGATACAACCACTGGTAATGATTTTGTCACATCAGTGACAGTTGTTATATCTGTCTTGACAGAAATAATGTCACAACTTGTAAGGAGTGAAAAATTGTCAGTGTAAAGAATCTGATCATGAATTATGATGTGAAAGAGCCTTCAGCCATGAAAATTTAGCAGCTGGGAACTGTTAAAGACAGGGTGGGCATATGATGTACCATTCATGGTACTCTTGGTGTTGAAATAAATTTCCATTTGAACATTTTGATAACCATGTACAATTTTGACCATTACCAACAATGAGTAGTTAATGGCAGTTTTGTGAAGAGGTAATACAATGTCCATAAATCTGTGGCCAGAATTAAGATGTCATACTGAGTGATCTTTTTCTCCTTTCTTGTACAGGTGAGTACACCTTTGTGTGTAATGAAGAGGGCTGTGGTAAGTCCTTCTTGACATCATACAGCCTGAAGATCCATGTGAGGGTGCACACAAAGGAGAAGCCATATGAGTGTAGTGGTTGTGAGAAGACATTTAATACACTGTATAGGTAATTAATAACTAAAGAAATCAAGACAGATTTAAATTGTCTTTTTGGTGCAATTTGCATTCATTATTATTAATGTGTCTATTCCATTCCAATAAAACTTTCATTTATTTAATTCATTAATAGTTTCAGTAGTGCACTTTGGTGCTGAAGTATGGAGTTTTGACTATGCAATGCATGCAGAAAATGTGCATTTGAATTTCTATACAAATATCTCGGGGGCCCCGAGTGGCTGAGTGG